>APFE031686347.1:79099-103686 GCA_000404065.3 Pinus taeda
GCTCATAGCTCATCTTATCATCCTCAATCTGATGGGCAAACTGAGATAGTAAACAAATTTTTGGAAGGATATCTTCGTTGCTTTGTATCTGATAAACAAACACAATGGGTCAAATGGTTGCCTCTGGCTGAATGGTGGTATAACACTTCCTTCCACACAGCAACAAAATGACCCCATTTATGGCACTTTATGGGTATCAGCTACCATCCCTCACATCATATTTAAGAGAAAATTCTAAGGTTCAAGCAGTGGATCATCACATCGAACATCAACAAGTCCTCCAACTCTTAAAGGATAACCTCGTGTTGGCACAAAATAGAATGAAACAACATGCATATCAACATCGTAGCGAAAGAAGTTTTGATATAGGTGATTGGGTATTCCTATGGGTACAACCATATAAGCAAATGTCCCTCAAGAAAGCTAAGAAGGATAATAAATTATCACTAAAGTATTATGGTCTGTACAAGGTGTTGCAAAAGATAGGTACTATGGCATACAAATTGGAGCTTCATGCAGCTTCCCAAGTGCACCCAGTTTTCCATGTTTCATTCTTAAAGAAGGTTATAGGTGACAAGATTCTAGTTCAAAAAATATTCCCAGAACTTGATGAGGAAGGAAAAATCATATTGGAACCTGAATCAGTCAAAGAAACAAGAACCCAACAGCTACGAAATCGATCAATTTCAGAGTATCTCATCAAGTGGAAGAACTTACCTGTTGAAGATTCCACAAGGGAGGATGAGAATTTTATATAGAAGCATCCAGAACTACTCAAGTGTTCAGGACAACACTTTTTTGAAGGAGAGGGGCATGTTAAGTCCCTATAATATTAGTGATTCCCCCATTGCTATTGTCATTGTATCCCTTATTCTTATTATTGTGCCCCATAGAATCTCACTATTGTTATTTTTGTGCCTTTATATTATTATTGTTAGGTCAGGTTGGTTATATTGTGACCCCTTAGACTCCTATATATAAAAAGGTTTTATCATTTGTATCATCCAAGAATTGTTCATTTTTGTAATGTAAAGGAGGTTGCCCCCTCGAAGAGGTTGAATTCTAAGGCGTTGATCTATCTTTTCTATCTTTTTGTGAGTTGGTTTCATAAAAGTGTTGGATAGGTCTTCTAAAGCATAAAGATGAAGCATTTGAAAATTTCCAAGCCTTCAAAGATTTGGTTGAAAATGAATTAGATCGAAAAATCAAATGCCTCAGATCTGATCGAGGAGGGGAATTTATATCGGATGAATTCTTTGACTTTTGTGAACAACATGGAATAAAAAGGGAATTCTCCACTGCAAGAACACCTAAGCAAAATGGTGTAGTAGAAAGGATGAACATCCTAGTTCAAAAAATGGCTCGAGCCATGCTAGATGAATCTGGAACTCCTGCAACTTTCTGGGGTGAAGTTGCATTCGCTGTTGTGACTATTCTCAACAAAGCAAATGTTCGAGTAAATAGCACTCAAACTCCACATGAACTTGGTATGGTAAGACTCCTACTGTAAAATATTTTAAAGTTTTTCGAAGCAAATGTTTTATCAAAAGGACTGATGAAACACTTGGTAAGTTTGAACCCAGAGCAAATGAAGGGATTCTTCTTGGTTATTCTTCTAAAAGTAAATGATATAAATGTTATAAAAAAAGACTTGGGAAAATTTTTTAAAGCATTGATGTTGTAGTTGATGAAGCATGCAAAAATCCAAAACAGATAAAATTAACAGAAGATTATGACAATGAGGAAGAAAAGACTCTGTCCAGGTATGCTCAGAAAAATCATCCAAAAACTCAACTTTTGGGAGAAAAGGAGGCTAGTGTATAGACAAGAACAACTATTACAAGGACCTTAAACTATCTAGCATTACTATCCTCCATCGAACCTCAAAATTTAAATGAAGCATGCAAAGATGAATGTTGGGTCAAGGCCATGGATGAAGAAATTAAGCAAATGGAAAAGAATGACACTTGGGAATTATTTCCTAAACCTCATGATACAAATATTATAGGAACTAAATGGATATTCAAGAACAAGTCGAATGAAAATGGAGAAGTCATTAGAAACAAGGCCAAACTTGTTTGTAAAGGGTATGCTCAACAAGAAGGTATAGATTTTGAAGAAACTTTTGCACCTGTTGCCATAATTGAAGCCATAAGAATGTTTCTTTCTCTTTCCAGTTTGCGGAAATTCAGAGTATACCAAATGGATGTAAAATCAGCCTTCCTCAATGGAGATTTAGAAGAGGAAGTTTATATTGAACAGTCAGAAGGATTCATTCTTGGAAATGATGCAAAACTTGTATACAGACTCAAAAAGGCTCTTTATGGTTTGAAACAGGCTTCAAGGTCTTGGTATTACCACCTTGACAAATATCTAAACCAACAAGGTTTTACAAAAGGTTCTACAGATAGCAATTTATATACAAAGATTGAAAATGATAAATTACTAATTATTATTGTTTATGTTGATGATATCATTTTTTGTAGCAATGAAGAATCCATGAGTCATAATTTGTCTTTAGTAATGGAGCAATAATTTGAAATGTCCTTGCTTGGTGAACTTACCTATTTTATTGGTCTAAAGATGGTATTTTTCTTTCACAAACCAAATATCTCAAGCAGATCTTGAAAAAGTACGGAATGGAAGATTCTAAACATGTATGTACTCCAATGGTAACAAGATGCAATCTCAGCTCAAATGATGAATCAACAACAGTACATCAACCAACTTACAAATCCATGATTGTCAGTCTGCTTTATCTAACCGGTACCCAACCTAACATAATGCATGCAGTAGGAATAGTTGGAAGATTCCAAGCAAATCCAAAGGAATCACACCTTCAAGCAATCAAAAGAATTTTCAAATATCTTCAAGGAACTCAGGGCTTTGGACTATGGTATCCTACAGATGCATATCTTACTCTTCATGCATATACAGATGCAAATTGGGCAAGAAGTGTTGATGATAGAAAAAGCACCAGTAGTGGTGCATTCTATATGGGTTCCAGGTTAGTGTCTTGGTTCAACAAGAAACAAAGTTCAATTGCTTTATCTACAGCTGAAGCAGAATATGTGGCCGATGCATCTTGCTGCACACAACTACCTTGGATGATGAAAACTTTGCAAGACATTCAGATCACATGTGCTCCACCCATCTCCATTCTATGTGATAATACAAGTGCCATCAATATTTCAAAGAATCCAGTCATGCACTCCAAAACGAAGCACATACCAATCAAGTACCATTTTCTATGAGAACAAGTGCTTGAAAAAAAGGTAAAATTGGAGTATGTCCCCTCCAAAGAACAGGTTGTTGATATATTCACTAAACCACTGCCCAGAGAAACATTTGAATATCTCAAACAAAAGTTGGGAGTTGTTGTTGCATCATCCTACTGTTAAATCCAGTTTTTCAGAGGAAGTTTACTATAGGTTGGTTTCATGAAGTATATGCGCGGGTACACGTAGGTTTCCTTGGCTAAAAGCACGTAAATGTTTTTCTAACAAAAAAAAAAACAATGGTAGCACAGGTTCAGGGGGAGCGTTCACATTCCACATTGTTGGCATTATGGTTGCTTAACTCAGTTATTTCTTAGTTGCATCAGTCATTAGTGTGATATAACTTCTTTTGTCATGGTCTATATTTCAATGACTTCTATTGGTCATATGATTTAATTTATTTCCCCAATATCCTTGGGATGTATGATGTAATAATTGTTGTATGTTTTTCATGTATAAACTTTGTTATATCCCCACTTGGTTGGGCAGATGAGTCAAATATGATGTATCCCCACTTCGTTGGGTGATTGATGTATGTATGAGTTCATGGTCATAGGGAGGTCATACTCACTTTTTTGAGTTATAGTGTCATGTTATTATATTGAATCATCTCTTTGCAGACTAGGCATGTACTCAGGGGGGTTATGGATAGCATCATGCAAAGGAGGAGAGTAGAGTGATCCGCCCTTTGCCCTTGATGTCAAAGGGGGAGAGTATTTTGGTATTTTGGTGTTGTATGGTATCTCTAACAGCCTTTATAGCTTGCAATAAACAACACCATCATGGTTGCCATCAATTCCAAAGGGGGAGATTGTTGGTATTATGATACAAGTATTATCCCTGATGACAACTCTACAGGTCAACTTAGTTTTGATAAGAGGCTAACAGGAATATTCAAAGGCAATAGGGCAGTGGTATAGAGGATCTGGAAGATGGAACTAAGGTCTATTGATCATAATAAGAAGTTGAAGGAAGAAGATGATGTAAGAGTAGTTTAAGAGATACACACAGGTTCACTTAGTCCAAGCAGCGTATACACGCAAGTACTCAGAACAGAAATAGCATATAACATACACACGCACTCCCACAGAAGGAAAAGCGCGTACATGTTGAAAACCATGGTTTTGGTTTGAGTTATTTGGTCCAAGGTATCTTTGGACCATGATATTGACCCTAGGTATTTAGTCTGAGGTATTCGGTCCATGGTATTTTATCCAAGGTATTGTTCCTAAGTGGATTCAGTCCATGGTATTGAGAAAGGCCAAAAACTATATAAAGAAGAGAGGATCATAAGGCCAAATGCGCAAGTGAATAATATTCTAAGGAATACTTCTATCTGAAGTATATTTTATGTTGCAGGGTTATGTTTGGGACTAGATCTGAAATATTTATGTGCACCTTGAGTTCAATATTGGATCAGGATCGTGAGACCTGAAATGACTTATTCTAGAATGATCTGATATTGGTTGAGGCTAAATTTGATGTTTTGTGTTATCTATCATGATCTGGGTTTGTCTGAAGTCTAGAATTGCAGCAAATTTCTGATTCAATATTTGTAGATCTGTACACAGCTTTGTCTCGGCAAAAGAGTGTATACACGCAGGTTTTGTTCTTTCAAGTAACGTATACAAAAGAAAGGCTTGATATTCAGAGATGACTGATATATCAGATCAATATTGTTGATTTATTGCTACTGCTATTTTACTGTTGTCTGTCAATGAAGTCTTCTTAGATCTGAATGTAAATCTGAATGTATAAGGAAATTGATATTTGATTGATTGTATAAGTAAGAAGATGTGTTTTATGTTTCCTACCTGTGTAAAGTTTTGTAAGTTGATAGTATATGTTCAATACATTTCTGGTTGGTACAGTTTGTGATTCAGAGATTTTATGATTCAAAATCTTTAGAGGTATACACAGGTTGGATTGAAGGAAGTAGCATATATATGCAGGTTTTTCTTCATTGAAGTAGCATATAGAGTCTGACACATGAATCTTTGAGGTTTCAGTTGGTTCTGAATGTTGATGCAGGTTTCTGGGTTCAGCACAGTGTTTTGATGATAGTGATATGATTGTTTCAGATTAACTGCATGTTGGTTGATGAAGTTTGAGTTTCTAAATTTCTGAGGGGTATTGATGAGTCAAGGTCTTCATATGTCTTGATATGTTCCAGGAGAATCTAGTAAGAAAGTTCATGAAATGTGGTCCCTAGTGGAAGAGTGGATTTTTCTGTAGGTTGGCACCTATGTACTAGTAAACATATTAGCTAGTACAAGAGCTAGGGGGTTGTAGCTCCGTTCTAGTAGAAGCTGGAGAGCAAGAGAAGGTTGTAACCTTCTGCAGGTAGAAGCCTGCGTATTGGTATGAGTCTGCACCAGTACAATATTGTAAACATATTTTCTTATTATTAAAAGAAGACAAAGACAAGAGTAGCAAGTGGTTTTCACCCACATTGCATTTCCACCTTAAATCTTGGTGTTCATGTGTGTTGCTTATGTGTAATGGTTTATTATGTTTATACTACACATGGTTACTATTTAATGATTGATGAAGTACTGATGCACTGATTAAAGATCAACATATGATGAATTAACTAAATCATAAGTTACTGCATAAATGTTGGTTGCCTTAAAGACATTTGCATGTGCATGCTAGTTCCCCTCTCTGAAGTAGCGTATATAAATTTGATTATGAAAAAGAAAAATTCTTGATCTGATAATACTAATTCACCCCCCTCTCAGTATTATTTCCAACAAAGGTTGGGTCCTGTGTAAAAGAGATCTCCTTGGATCCAGGAATATGAAGCACATTTTTGGATAATTTTCCGCCTCTCTCGAGTGGATAAGTGAGGTGGTGTTTTTCCTATCACTAAACAATTAGCTATATCAGCAAACTATCAGGAATTCATTGACGTCATAAAAATATGCTTATAAGGAAAAGAATCATCGACAAGAATTATTTCACCAAGATTATTTAATATTGAAAGATAATCATTTACAACATTAGATTTTCTTGGTCTATCAATAATAGTAATATTAAATTCCTATAATAAAAGGGCCATCAAGCCACTCTACCACTAATCAAAGGTTTATTCATCAAATATCTTATGGCGGAATGATATGTATGTACAAATACTTCATAACCTGTAATATAGTGTCTGAATTTATTAATAGCAAATATCACGGTGAAAAACTCTTTCTTAGTTACTATATAATTCAATTTGGCAGGTGACAAGTTTTTACTAATGAAGTAAATAGCATAAGATTGTTGATTCTCTTCCAGTCCTAAGGTTGTGCTAATAGCAGTGTCTGAGGCATCCAAAGATATATGAAATGGGAGGGACCAATTAGTCCCTCACAAAACTAGTGTATGTACTAGTTTTTCCTTCAGTGCCTCAAAAGCTTGTTGGAAAGTCATAGTCTAAGAGAACTCACTGTCCTTAGCTAACAATCGAAAAAGTGGGGCAGCTATCCTTAGAAAAAGGCTCAATGAATCGTCAGTAATAGCCCACATGTCCCAGGAATCCTCTCGCTTCTCTTTGATTTTTTGGTGCAGGAAGACGTAAAATAACTTCTACTTTGGTTGGGTATACCTAGATTCCTTTGTCATAAATAAGATGGCCAAGAACCACCCCCGCTTTACACATCAATATGCACTCTTTATCACTCAAAGCGAGGTGAGATTCTTGGCAACGAAAAATCACTTTCTCTAAAATTTTAAGGGCTTCTTGGAATGAATTATCAAATACTGAAAAATCGTCCATATAACTTTCTACACACTTAAGGTTAGTAAAAATAGCCAAAACTACCCTTTGAAAGGTAGTTAGTGCATTACATAGCCCAAAGGGAAGCACTCAATAGACAAATGTTTCCAGGGACATGTGAAGGTAGTCTTATCTTGACCCTTGAGTGTGATTTGTATTTCGTTATAACCGCTAAAGCCATCTAAAAATGAAAAGTACTTTTTGCCAGCAAGGGTATCTAGCACCTGATTAATAAAGGGAAGGGGGAAATAGAACTTGAGAGTGCCTTTATTTAATTCTCTATAATCAATGCAAATACACCATCTCCCATCTTTCTTCGGGGCTATCACCAATGGGGAGACCCATTGGTTGTCATATATAGGATAAATGAAATTAGCATCTAAGAGTTTTTTAATTATTCTTTCACAACTTCTCTTAGTGTGGGATTCATACGCCTTTGGGGTTGTCGAATAGGTCTAGCTCCGTCCTGAATATAAATATGATGAGCTCCAGTTTCAGGAGGGATGTCGTTCATTTCCTCATAACTCCATGCAAAGGCACCAAGATGGTCTCCCGAAAAATTCACAAGATGCTCTTGTTGGGATGAATCTAGATCTGAACTAATGTGTAATGATTTTCCTAGACTAATCTCAACGAGAGTGGTTTCGATTTCAAGAGTACAAGTAGGTGCTGCTGGCATTTGTGATGAAGAAGGTTGAGAATTGTAACTTTCTTGAAAATCTAGACTAAAGATCTGACAAAGTGAATCAAAATTTGGCATTGTGTCTATATTATTCAAGAAGTCTCATATCTCACCCTTCTAGGTTGACTCGGTGTGATGGTGAATCAAAGAAACATATTGAGTCTCCTCATCACTACTGTCATAGTCTAGCCATAAGGTATCTCAAAGCTCCTAGATAGATCTAGCAGTTGGATACAAGGTAACTTTCTTCCTAGCCTCTCCATGGGAAATATATGTATCACTAGTACGAAACCCAATATAAGCATACGACGTGGCAAGCCATGGTCATCCCAAAATCAAGGGATGCCCTCCAACATTATTTTTTGGCTGAAGCACAATAGAATATGCGGGGTATTCCCAAGAACCAATTGAAATAACCACATCATCCAACACACCTCCTGGTTTGATTTTAGATTTGTCTGCAATTTCAAGTACAGTAGGGGTAGGACGAATATGAACCAACCCAAGTTGATCCATGGTTTTCCTATTCATAACATTAATGGTTTCCCCTAAGTTTATTAACACATTGGGGACAAGGATATCACCTATATGAACAAAAACAACTAGGTTTCCATGATCTATATACTTTTCCATTTGCACACATCCTGTCATCAACCTGCCTACTTTTCCAACAAATTGAATGGTTTGAGGTTCTACTCTTTTCCTTCCTAAATTCTTAAGATAGAGTTCCTTAATGATTTTTGTACAAATGGGGATCTCTTTAATAGCCTGAAGAAAAGGGACATTTATACAAATATTCCTAAGCTCGGAAGCCAGACTAGACTCAGGAGTGGGATCATTCTTCTCCGCAACTAGCCTCTCCAGATAGGGAGGCTGGTTTGAAGAGGATGGTAAAGGCTCAGAATGTGTGGGAATGGGTTGAATGGTGACATCTTTTCTCCTCATTTTTATCCTTGATAATCACCCTAGGTTGTTTTTGCTTTTTTGGTTTTACTACCCTTCCCGATCTCAGTTGAAGGTCATTGACCCCAACTGGCATGGCCTGATAAATGGGAGAATGGAGCAGTCCAATGGAATGGATCAATTATACCGCCTTATTATTGCAGTTTGGTACCAGTTGATCAGGAAGTTGGGGTCGTCGAAAGGGTGGTGGTAAAGGCAATGGTGGCATAGGTTGACTCTGCTGAGGTAAAGTTGGTAATGATGGTTGTAACATTGTATAAGGTGTATATCTAGTAGGATATGATTTCATAGGTGCAGGATAGGAATAATGAGGATGGAATGATCCCCTCCATCCTTGTTGCCAAGGTTGAGGAGGTTGTCCATACTGAAAGTGATTCCCATGTGGCCAAGGTTGAGAGTGATTTGCATTATGATAGGAATATGATGGTGCATTATAACCGAAAAAATGTGGTGCATTTTTAGGAATCATACATGTACCTACCTGAGGCCAAGATCTATTTGCTCCCATAGCATGCAATGGCTCAAATTCAAATTTCTCTCCTTCTAATGTTGCTTTCAGTCCTGGTATAGAAGGGCATTCCTCGATAGGATGTTTTCATGTACAAATCACACATTTATTAGCACTTTTTACATCGGTAGGACATTTTCTTAAAAGATGATTTTTCCTACACTTTGGACAATAAATAGAGAATGACTCTTATTCCTCTACCAATTTTTGTTGAAATTTCAAAGATTCTATTTGTTTACTAACAATATTCATAATTTTAATTTTCATATTGTCCATTTTATTTTCCAAAGCAATGATCATAACATCTGTAGATCCAAGTTTATTATTTCTACTTCAAACTCCTATACCGAATCTACATTTATTCCATGGGAGCTTCCTGCACAAGTCACAAATCTGACCAAAAGTTTTCTAAGCAATATCCCCTTGTCCTAATAAATTCAGATTATTTCTAGCATCATTGGTAAGCCCACGTAAGAACAAGGTTCTAATAGTACTTGGATAAAATTTATGTTTTGACCTTTTTAGGATATATAGAAACCTTTCTAGATAATCTTTGAGGGTCTTGCCATCACCTTGCACAATAGTGAAGATCTCATCCTGCATTTCTCTAGTCTTACAATATTCCTAATATTTGGTCAAAAATACTCCCTTCATATGTTCCCAGGAAGCTATAGTATTCCCTCCTAATCCCATGAACCAGCGCAGGACTAAATCCTTGAGAGTTGTAGGAAATAGTTTTAACTTCTGGGCATCTGTAGAGCAATCATAACTTCTACATAATATATAAAATTCAAATAAGAATGAATATGTATCCTCGTGTACCTTACCATGAAAATGAGGAAGAGATGATGGTGGAATTTTCTTCATTTATACATTTTCTTTTGGATCCACGATTGGAAACCCAAGGGTCGATTGTTCTTCATTTAATTGATTATCACCAAACCACCCAGCATGGTCCTCATAATCTATCATTCTTGTACCTCCGATTGAAAAAATCTTAATAGAATCAAAAGGTTGACTATGGCTTGCTTAAGTTGGTCTTTTGAATTCCAATAGTTTCCTTCTTTCCCTTGTTAGTTGTGTCACCCCTAAACTATTGTTTCCAGAGTCCAAGTGGACAATTCCTACGTGATGATTTTCTGTTTGTTTAGACTTTCTACCTACAAATGAAGGTCTAATATGAGAAAAAAATCAGATTTATCAGTATTTCCTCAACCCTTATTGGGATTCAGACCCCTACCCTTTTTAGACATACATTTTAAAACAAATCAACCAGAAAAGAATAATCAACTAAAAAAATTTGTTGAAAAACTTCAATCAAATGCTGCAAAAAAATAACACATGCAAAAAATCAAAATAACATCCCTCAAGCAATAGAAGCACACTTCATAAAAAAATAAAAGAATACTTACCCCTATTACAGAAAAATCATAAAGTTCTTACGAGATTTTTTTAATGCCTCCTCGGCAACGGCGCCAAAATGTTGGGTGTCGGAGTTGTAATTGAACAAAATCCTTCAACACTTAATTTGTCAACCCAAGGCTACGTAAGCTTAGAGGCATAGCACAGGAAATGCCAAATGAATATAGTGTTTACTTCTATAAGATCTACTTCTATCTTCTCTACTTACACTTACAGAATCAAAATAATCAAAAGCAATAAACACCAAGAAAACTTGGTACTAGAATCAACTAAAAGAAATACTTGCTAAACTTTAACATAAAGAAATTGAAAGGCCTACTCAATAATTTTTCAATGCCTGATAGGTGACTGTATGAAATGGAGACTAGGGTTTTGTCGGTGGCTCATTCTTCTGCAACACTTGCGCCGTACCAAAGTGCCTCGAACGACATTGACCCTACACTATGTGCTCCGCTCAGCCCTTGCTATGCGGATCTGCAAAGGCAGACGCAACATTCAGAGAAACAGCGACAGATTCAGCTTTTCAAGGGTCCCTTTCGCCCCTATGCAGCCTTTTATGTTGGTAACCTCGGCATTTATCACGATACAGAGGCTCCCTCCGATGGAGTTTCAGCGCCGAGTAGGCTTGAGCTTCAGACTGTGGTTGATCTCGTACCAGCTCCTAATGCTCGGCAAAACCCACACTCTGTAGTGCTAGAACTTACATCCACAATCGAGGGTCAGCTTCTTCTCAAGCTTGCTGGTGGCCTCTGCAAATATTCGGAAGACCTGCTTGCTAGCTACCCAGACTTTTCTCCCTGGACAGAGACCCTGGACGCACTCCAAGTGTTGGCCTCTCTTGCTTTACTCCAAAAAGACAGCGAGGTAGGGGTTTGTCTGATGCAAATGATCATTCTGCCCCTCTACAGATCTGCAGCCCTATCCTCTGCATCAGATCTGGGCTGGAGCGATAAATTCCATCTGTAGAAGCATTTTCCTCCCCCACTGCTTCCAATTCGTCAGGAGATAGGAAACCCAAAAGATTCCGGCACTGGGTCACTCCAGAAAGCTTTTGAAAATTTCTCTGCCCCCTTTCAGGTTCAAATCTCATAGATCTCAGGAAAGACCATTCTGCAATGGGTCTACCCTTCAGATCTGGTGCAGAATCTCAAGGTAAAACTGGAATGCCGATTCGGGATCCCCTCTGCCCTACAGAGACTTCTATTTCAAGGTAAACAACTTGATGATCCTCTTCCCCTCTCTTCTGATAGTATAAAAAATAATAGCTCTTTAGTGTTTTCCCTTCATTTGAGAGGTGGCACTGCAGGTCAATCTTCTTCAGCTCCTCCCTTCTCTTACAAAGTTGCAGTACACTCTGAGATTCCCATTTCCCCTGAGACTCCCAAACCCAAGCCTTTTCTGGTTGACAAGTTAGAGGAGGTTCCCTCTGTTGAGATCTCCCACCCTAGCCTTACAGATGACCTTAAAAAATTTGCTGAAAGGGATATCATTTGCAGGTTCAATGGGCTTTGGCCACGCTCTAAGGACCTCTATGACTGGATCCATGACAACTGGACTCACCATTGCAAGGTTAGCTTCTACTCAAAAGGATATTTTATAGTTCTATTCAACAATCCTAAGCACTATGAACAGGCCTTAGAAGAAGGTCCTTGGTTTATGGGCACAACAGGACTCTTCTTAACTCCATGGTTCCCAGATTTTGACCCAGCATCTGCAGTCATCACCAAAGCGCCTGTCTAGATCAAGCTTCCAAACCTACCAGCTCACCTGTGGCACTTAGTAGTCTATAGGGGCATAGGCAACACCTTGGGCCGCTTTTTAATGGGAGATTCCTGGCGGGCACTTCAAGGTCTCTACACATATGCCAGAATATTTTGGAGCTAGATCTAAGCAAGGGACAAGATCAATGACTTTGTTTGGACCCAGATCCTGGATTACGAAAACACTGCCTTCCGTTGCCGCCACTGTCACCTAATAGGGCACATGCAAAATTCTTGCCCATCGCTCACTACAAAATCGAAAAAGGGCACCAATGCAAAGACCAAACCCAAGCATTGGTCCCCTTGTTCTCCGCCGCCAGCAGTGAGCTATGATTCCTCAAGCTCGGAAGATGAGGAGAGCGATGCAAAACTGAACCAGGCGCCTCAGACGATGGATCCGTCCACTGATACTCCTGCGCACACCACTGTCACAGCAATCTCCCAGAAGCGCGTCCATGAGACCTCCTTTTTTGAATCAGATAAGGAGATCCCCCTGTTGGAGAATTCCAATCTTCAAGTTGTTTTAGCTCATACTCCCCAGGATGGCTGGATAAAAGTCAATAAAAAGAAAGGTAAAAAACATCGTGTTGAGAATTCTGCCCCTATGGGGTAAAAGTCAGTTTTCTGCTCTCAAGTTAATTGTTGTAGCTTCGTGCATGGTTCATTCCTTCTCCAGGACCGAGGTTGATAGTTTCATCATTTCCGGTTGGCCGGTTTCTTGCCTCTCTTGATTGTACTATATTTTACTCAATAGAAATAATTTAATTTTACTGAGGAAAAAAAAACATAAAGGAATTGAAACAACTTTGCTTCAAAGAAATATGGAAAAGAAATAGAAAAACAGATCCTTGTGATTGAGTCTCAAATGATTTAAGAGACAGAATGAGTGATTATGAATATGATTAAATTTTCCTTTATTACAAATGTTTCATTCCTCTACCGAAAAGGTATTCATGTACCAGCAATGAATTAAGTCCCTGCACTAGATGTTTTGACTTAGTATCGAAACTCTGAGTTCCTATACCAAAGTGCTTTGTTCCTGTACAAGAACTTTTTTCCTGTACTCATAACTAGTTTTTCATGTACTAAGGAATTGATGTTCCTATATTGAGTTCTATTTTTTTTGTAACGGGGCAGATTTATCTTCACTCACTTTTACCACACATAAAGTGTGCTAATATTAACCAACTATGAATAAATCCAAGCATAAAGGAAATCTTAACTCAACTACTCAAAAGAAACAGAGATCCTTCAACAATCAAGCATTCAAAATAGGAGTACTGTGAAGGATGAATAAAACCCTTAATCGGCAAAAATACTTTTGCATGAAAATAGTAAATGTCTACTTAAAATGGAAAAGTGCTCCTCTCCTCTAGATTTCTACTACAACATGAGTAAACTTTGTTTTCTCAAAACAAGTATTTGAACTCAAAAAATGTTGTAAATAATCCTGAGTCATTTGATAAGTTCTTATATCTCTTCAAGGAAAATATTACAGTGATCTTCACATAGAGATTTACTTATGTTGTGCTCATATTTATTGTTTAAACCAAACACATTAGAATATATCGAAAATAAGTCAACTGAAAGTAAATCGACTTGTAAGTGATTTAATGGAAATAAAATCGATTGTAAATTATTTAACTGGAAACAAATCATAACCCAATCTCATCTTGCGGAAATATAAGGCAACACTTGTATAAAAAGGACAATCATGTAATACTCAGAAAGGAAGACTAAGAAAATGATGTAAATGAGACTGACCAAAACATTTACATATCACAAGCCCTCGAATCTGAGATGCACACGTATTTTCACTAAGAATCCATTAATATGTGATTTAAATAAATTAAATAATCACTCTTTTGCTCAAACTAGTGTGATATGATATATCACACCTATGAGAGAGAGGGAGAACAAGCTGGGTTGACTGGGCCCTAGCCAACCATCTCGTTTCCCTTTATGAAAACTTGAAGATCAACTACACAAAAGGATCATCACGTAAGATAATGACCTAGAATAGATTGAAATAGCATTGCTCCTTATAGTATTAAAGTTTGCTGCAAATATACATCAAAACTCCATAGTTCCAGCCCAAAGATAGGAGATATAAAACATTGTCTACACAGTAGTAAAAATTCCCCAAAGTATCGCTACCTAGTTCTAGCCTAAAAACCCTATTTATATACATATATTCGGCTCTAGGCCACAACAGAAACTTAATCAGGAATGTGCTAGTCAAAACTCGGCCCCATCTTTTCGTGCTTTCCTCAACGCTCTATTTTAGAGTATAGAGTTGATCCTTGGTGAGGAATGCACCTCATTTTCTCAAAAGATACAACATTTTTGGTAGTCAGAAAGGTAAATTTGTCGGTTGTCTTCAAGCATAGGAATAGGCAAACTGTACAAGAACTTGCCTGCACCAACCAACTTTGACTTCGATTAATGAATTTTACTTCGTCATGCCTTTAAGGAAATGGAAAATAAGTTACAAAGACACATAAACTTATTTAACCTTTTGAATAACGATTAAGCCTATATAACCCATATTTACCAAAGTCATGAAGAGTCCAGGAATATGTGTAAAAGATTGAGTTCTAATTGTATAGAGGGTTTAAAGGGTAGGATTAGGACAAGCTTGGGGTCAAAATTAGTACAGTTATGGAGACCAACAATCACTCAAGAAAGACCTGGGTTTACTTAATGAAAACCAAGGATGAAGTATTCACCAAATTTTAAGAATTCAAAGTTGAAGTGGAGAAACTTACAGAAAGAAGGATCAAAATACTAAGGTCAGATAATGGAGGAGAATATACATCGAAGGAATTCATAGAATTATGTAAGGAATTTGGGATTAAGAGGGAGTTGATAGTTATATACAGTCCCAAAAAAATGGAGTTACAAAAAGAAAGAACAGGTCCATTGAAGAAAGTGTAAAAGAAATGATACATGATAAAGATCTACCAAAGTTTCTATGGGGTGAGGCAACTAAGATAACAATCTACATACAAAATTGATGTCCTCACATATCTCTAGACAACAAAACTCTAGAGGAAGTGTTCACTGGGAAGAAGCCATTCGTCGATCATCTCTGAATATTTGGATGTCCTATGTACATTCATATACCAAAAGGCAAAAGAAAGAAGTTGGATCCTTCTAGTGTGAAAGGTATATTTGTTGGGTATAGTAACTCATCGAAATCCTATAAGATCTATATGAAATATGGACATCACATTGAAGTTAGTCGTAATGTCATATTTGATGAAAGGATAGCATTCAAGAAATAAAAAGAACTTTCTATATATTTTGATGACGAAGAACTTCCTATGTTTGAGGAATAAGTTGACAAGGAAGAAGGATCTCACCAAGATGAAGAATGACCTAGTGAACCTATTTAACCTATGGTCACTCAAGAAACAAGGAAAATACCTAATTGGTTGAAGTCTACACTACTTGATGCAAAAGGTCATGGAGCAGCTCAAGGATCATTTAGAGAAAGTAAAAGACCCAAGAGCTACTCTGGGTATTCTTCATACATGAAAAAATTAATAGAAGCAGAATCATCAACTTTCAAAGAGGCTATAAAACATCAAGAATGGAAAGATGCCATGAATGAATAATATCAATCTATAATGAAGAATGGAGTATGGGAGATCATACCAAGGCCTGAAGATAAATTTGTAGTTACTTCCAAGTGGATCTATAAGATCAAGCATGCAACCAATGGAAGCATAGACAAGTATAAAGAAATATTTGTGGCAAGAGGGTTCTCTCAACTTGAAGGCATTGACTATGAAGAAAAATTTTCTCCAACAGCAAGATACACAGCAATTTGATTAGTAGTCTCTTTAGTAGCATCAATGGAATGGAAAATCCACCAAGTGGATGTCAAGGCTGCATTTATGAATGACACAATAGATGAAGAAGTATACATAGAACAACCCTTGGGATTTGAAAGCAAAGATAGGAAGGCATATGTTTGCAGATTAAAGAAAACATTATGGTCTCAAGAAAGAACCAAGGGCATAGTATGCAAGAATGGATGCATATCTATAAAGATTAGACTTCACAAAAAGTTCTGATAACTCGAACCTCTATATTAAGGTTGTAAACAATGAACCTGTAATCATTCTACTCTATCTATATGGTCTTCTCTTATCAGGGTGTAGAAGGTCGAATTGAAGAATGTAAGAAGAAATTGGCAAAAAAAATTGACATGAATGATCTAGGGTTGATGCATTACTATATGGGACTAGAAGTCTAGCAGGAACCTAATGAAGTCTATTTAGGTCAATGAAAGTACGCGATCGAGATTCTAAAGAAATTCAACATGATGGACAGTAAAGAGATGACCACTCCAATGATCACAAACTTGAAAAGACTAAGGAGTTCTGAATCAAGCGTTGTGATACTTCCAAATATAGGCAATTGATTGGCTCATTAATGTACTTAGTGAATACTCGTCTAGACATATGTTTTGCAATAAATATACTCAGTCAATTCCAAGTGGATCTGAAGTATGATCACTTGATAGCATCAAAATATATCCTAAGATATCTGCGAGGAACCATCAACTACTATCTCAAATATGATAGAAGGAATAATGTTCAATTGATTGGTTATACAAATTTCGATTGGAAAAGCAGTGAACAAGATGGAAGAAGCCCTACAAGAGGATGTTTTAGTCTAGGATCGTCTATGGTCTCATGGATGAGCAAAAAATAGAACATGGTGGCCTTGAGTAGGGCTGACGCAGAATATGTTGTGGCATGTGAAGTTAGCCAGGGAGAAGTTTGGTTAAGGAAGTTGTTGTCTGACTTATTTGAAGGATCGATGGACCCTACAGTTATAAATTGTGATAAAACAAGTTTTATTCATTTGTCTAAGGACCCAGTGTTTCATGGGAAGAAAAACCATATCAACAACAAGTATCAAAATATTTAAGACCTAGTGCAAAATGGTGTGGTGCAACTACAATATATCTCCACTAATGAGAAAGTAGTTGACATATTGACAAAATCACTTCCAAAGAAGAAGCTTGTATACTTCATGGACAATTTGGGCTTGGTGGATTTGTCCTCTCAGATTGAGAGGGAGGGATAGACACAATAATTATGGTCTTCACTTGGGAAGAAATAATGGAGGGTTGGGTAACCATCTTTCATTCAATACTCTTTGAGAATGTGGTAGGGCATTCAAGGTAAGAGTAGTCATGGACCAATGAGAGGTCATACTCTAGGAACACCTAGGTGGGGTATGTACCTTGGAGAGACAATGATGTTGGTGTCTACACATCATTGGTCTTCCCAACACTATGCTTTGTTCTTGTGGAGAGATAAATTAGGTAGTCAAGGCCTTGCTATATTGGTCATTATGATTCTAGAGAGATGGGTTACCAATCTGTCTCTTCTTATGAGATCTCTTCGGACTAAGAATGACCATGTACCTTCTATGAATACCTCCCTAGTTAAGAGGGGGTGTTGAAAAATGTGTAACTAGGTTCAATATTCATTAGTATGAAATGTATTCTTGTATATATAAAATGAAAAAGCAATTATTATTATTATTATTGGAGCATGGGTTTCATTCTCAAGTTCTTTTATTTTATAGGTCAAGTGCCCATTGAGTGATTATAGTGTTTGTTCTAGGTATAAGAGTCATTGTCATATATAGAAGACCCTATGGAAACATTGTAAATTGTAAAATAAAAATTATTTTATCTTGAAAATGTCAAAATACCTCCAAGATCAAGTTAGCCTACATGAGCTATCAAGTCAGCCTAAGTGAAGAGTCATGTCCACCCTTGAAGGAAGCTTATATATAAGAGGAACTCATACTCCATATGGATCATTAATTCACTCATCTCTCATATGAATGAGGAAGCAGCAGAAGGATGAAGAAAGAAGTGTGAAGAATAATTTGAAGTGTTTTGGGTCTCTCTACTTTCTTTTGGGAATGCAAAGTTAGGGTTTTTGCGTTGGGGAAGTCTAGAAGTTTCATTTTAGAAGAAGCAAGAGTTAAAAGGAAATTGAAGGTATCTTAGGGTTTCCTTCTAGCCCTAAGACTCAAATCAAGGAAATCGAGGTCAATGGAAGAGAAACAAGAAGGATATCAAAGTCTCTTAAGTGAAGCAGCAGTAGTTACAACAATTGTTGGGGTAGAATTTCTGATTTACTAAGGAGGTCAAAGATATTACAGCAGGAGTTCGAGAAAGACTTGAGCTTGGAGGGTACATTTTTTAGTCTAGGTCATGGTATTTTTCAATTGAAATATATAAGAGATAAGAAGATATTTTAAGGGTTTTCCCCTCAAGAGGAGGGGTTTTGGCCCTATCTTGGAGCCTACATATTGTGTCATTGTTCTTACTATTTTTGTATCTTTTTGATGTATTTCATATTGAACTAACAAATATCAAAGATAATGAGTAAAATTGTAACACAATAATTTATCAAGTTAATATAATTAACATTGCCCTACTGAATTCTCAACATGGTATCAGAGCTTCGGTTATCTAAGGGCATCATGAAGATCTCCTCTACAATGAAGAAGGTCATCAAAAGGATTGCAAGCCATCTCAAGAAAAGCTTAAAAGAGGTATGGAGTCTCATATTCTCTTCAAAGAAGGAATCAATCATAGAAAAAGATTAAGGAACCTTCTCTGCTCTCTCTAGAACATTTCAAGACGAAGACATCTAGGAAATTGATAGCGATGCATCAAGGCACATGATTGGTCACTCTCACCAATTGAAGACCTTATAAAAATGAAATTTTTCATACTTTGTGGCACTTGGAGACAACAAGAGATATCTTGTGAAAGGCATTGGATCATCATCCATAAAGTTAGAATATGGAAGCAACATCCACCTTAACAACATTTTTTTTATTCTAGGTTTGCACAAAAATCTACTTTCTATTTCAAGCTTAGAATATAAAGGAGATAGAGTAGCATTAATTGATGGAAAAGTAGTTGTTTGAGAAAAAGACTAAAGCATAGAAAAATCTAAAGTAATTGGTATCTAAGAAGGAAGACCCTACAGATTAATATCTCTTGTAAATCATGCCCTAGTTCACATTGAAGTTAGTCCGTGTGAACTTTGGCATAGAAGGTTTGGTCATCTACATTTCAATATCCTTGCAACCCTAAATTCTATAGTAGATGGAATACCAAGTCTAAAGGAGGATCATGAAGGTGTCTGCAAAGGATGTGCATTAGGAAAAAATACCAAGAAACCATTTGGAAGCAGTGCTTCATGGTCGAAAGAAATCTTGGATCTCATTCACTCTGATGTATGTGGCCCTCTGAATCCAAAATCACTTGGAGGACACATTTATTATGTCACATTCATAGATGACCACTCAAGAAAGACCTAGGTTTACTTAATGAAAACCAAGGATGAAGTATTCACTAAATTTGAAGAATTCAAATATGAAGTGGAGAACCTTACAGAAAGAAGGATCGAAATATTAAGGTCTAATAATGGAGGAGAATATACATCCAAGGAGTTCATAGCATTTTGTAAGGAATCTAGGATTAGGAGGGAGCTTATAGTTCCATACAATCCTGAACAAAATGGAGTTTCAAAAAGAAAGAACAAGCCCATTGAAGAAATTGTAAAATCAATTATACATGATCAAGATCTACCGAAGTTTATATGGGGTGAGACAACTAAGACAATAGTCTACATAAAAAATCGACGTCCTCTTAGATATCTAGGAAAACAAACTCCAGAAGAAGTGTTCACTAGGAAGAAGCCATCTGTTGATCATATCTGAATCTTTGGATGACTTGTGTACATTCATATACCAAAAGACAAAAGAAATAAGTTGGATCCTTCCAGTGTGAAAGGCATATTTGTTGGTTATAGTAACTCATCGAAAGCCTATAGAATCTATATGAAAGATCAACATCACATTTAATTTAGTCATGACACCATATTTCATGAAAGCCTAACATTCAAGAAATCAAAAGAACTTTCTATAGATTCTGATGATGAAGAACTTCCTATCTTTGAGGAAGAAGTTGACAAGGAAGAAGGATTTCACCATGATGAAAGACCTAGTGAACCTATTCAACCTGTGGTCACTCAAGAAATAAGGAAAATACCTAATTGGTTGAAGTCTACGCTACTTGATGCAGAAGGTCATGAAGCAGCTCAAGGATCATTTAGAGAAATTAAAAGACCCAAGATATACTTTGGGTATGTTGCATACATGACAGAATTAATAGAAGAAAAACCATCCACTTTTGAAGAGGCTATAGAACATCAAGAATGGAAAGATGCCATGAATGAAGAATATCAATCTATAATGAAGAATGGAGTATAGGAGATCATACCAAGTCCTGAAGACAAATCTATAGTTACTTCCAATTGGATCTATAATATCAAGCATGCACCCTATGGAAGCATAGACAAGTATAAAGAAATATTTATGGAAAGAGGGGTCTCTCAACTTGAAGGCATCGACTATGAAGAAACTTTTTCTCCAACAGCAAGATACACAACAATTCAATCATTAGTCTCTCTGGTTGCATCGATGGGATGGAACATCCACCAAATGGATGTCAAGACTATAATTCTGAATGGCACAATAGATGAAGAATTCTAAATAGAACAACCCTTTGGATTTGAAATCAAAGATAGGAAGGTGTATGTTTGCAGATTAAAGAAAGCATTATATGGTCTCAAGCAAGCACTAAGGGCATGGTATGCAAGAAAGGATGCATATCTACAAATAATAGGCTTCACAAAATGTTCTACTAACTCAAACCTCTATATTAACGTTGTAAACAATAAACCTGTAATCATTCGTATATATGTAAATGATCTTCTCTTAACAGGTGTAGAAGGTCAAATTGAAGAATGTAAGAAGAAATTGGCAGCAAAATTTGACATGAAGGATCTGCGGCTGATGAATTACTATCTGGGACTACAATTCTGGAAGGAACCTAATGAATTCTATTTAGGTCAAGGAAAGTACATGATCAAGATTATAAAGAAATTCAACATGATGGACTGTAAAGAAATGACCACTCCAATGATCACAAACTTGAAAACAGTGAGTTATGAATCAAGCCCTTTGGATCCTTCTAGATATCGACAATTGATTGGCTCATTAATGTACTTGGTGAATACTCGTTCAAACATATGTTTTGCAGTAAATATACACAGTCAATTCCAAGGGGAGCCGAAGCATGATCACTAGATAGAAGCAAAATATATCCTAAGATATCTGCAGGGAACCATCAACTATTGTCTGAAATATGATAGAAGGAATAATGTTCAATTGATTGGTTATATAGATTTTGATTGGGGAGGTAGTGAACAAGATAGAAGAAGAACTATAGGAGGATGTTTTAGTTTGGGATCATTTATGGTCTCATGGATGAGTGGAAAACAAAACAGCATGGCCTTGACTAGTCCTAAAGTGGAATATGTTGCAGCATGTGAAGTTAGTCGGGAAGCATTTTGGTTAAGGAAGTTATTCTATGACTTATTTGAACGATCGATGGACCCTACAATGATATGTTGTGATAACACAAGTTGTATTCATTTGTCTTAGAACCTAATGTTTCATGGGAAGACAAATCATATCAATAACAAGTATCACTATATACAAGAGTTAGTGGAAAATGGTGTGGTGTAGCTACAATATATCTCCATTGATGAGCAAGTAGCTGATATATTGACAAAATCACTTCCAAAGAAGAAGCTTGTATAATTCAAGGACAAGTTGGGCTTGGTGGATTTGTCCTCTCGGAGTGAGAGGGAGGGATAAACACAAGAATTCTTGTCTTCACTTGGGAAGAAATAATGGAGGGTTGGGTAACCATCTGACATTCAATACTCTTTTAGAATGTGGTAGGGAATTCAAGATAAGAGTAGTCATGGACCGATATTATTTGAGGATTAACTACCTAATATAAGAATAGTCCAATGAGAGGTCATACTCTAGGAACACCTAGGTGGGGTATGTACCTTGGAGAGACAATGATGTTGGTGTCTACACATCATTGGTCTTGCCAGCATTGTGCTCTGTTCTTGTGGAGAAATAAAGTTGTTAGTCAAGGCCTTTCTATATAACAATGTTAGTCATTATGATGCTAAACAGATGGGTTACCAATCTGACTCTTCTTATGAGATCTCTTCAGACTGAGAATGACCATGTACCTTCTACGAATAACTCCCTAGTTAAGAGGGTGTGTTGAAAAATGTCTAACTAGATTCAGCTTCGTTAGTATGTGTTAGCCTCCTGCTGTAGCAGGTTACTCATATTTCATGATTGACATTTTTACAGGCCAAATATGTCATACTTTGCATGCAGCAATGCTCCATATTTGCTAAACAGTCACCAGGGAAAGAATGCTACTCAAAGTTCATCTACTGCATTCCAATTTTGAAGAGTCATTCCAGTTTTGTAAAATTTTCAGCTAAAGGGAGGTCCAAACAGCTTAATGTTGGTCTCCCTAGGTTTCAATTTCCTGTTTTAGAATATAGAGAATGAAAATCTGTCCAAACAGCTTAATCTTGGTAGATTCTTAGATAGGTAGAGAATCAAAGGAGCCCAACTGCTTAAGCTGGGCCCTTGGAAGAAATAAGGGTAGTTTGTAGATAGGAACGCATAAAAAGAAAAAATTGAAATGTTGGGTCTGCAAGTCTAAGTGCAGCCAGACCAAAAGAAGAAAAAATGTTAGGTAAATAGGCTGGGTAGGTAGTTTTGAGGTTGCAGAATCTTGATTTCTGTTCATTTCCATGTTTTTAAAGTATCATCTTTACTCAGGTCACAGTCATCCGGCAATTTCATATGGAGGAACTCAAATCAGACATAACTAACTTCCCTTTCTTCCTCTTCCCCAAATGATTAAATAATTTCCCCAAAAATAGGTCAAGATCTGCTTGATATCTCTTAGTTTCATCATTTTCCATGTCATTAACCTTGGTGAAGATCTGCTTCACTCAAGGAGGATCTATACTCTCTCTACACAGCTCTATCTCCCCTTTGAAGCGTAAGATCTCTGAAAATTAGCGCTTTCTTGTCATCTCCATATTAACTACTGATATTATTATTTAACTCCCTATATTTTCCCCATCCCCCTACTAAAACTATGTAAATAATCCCCTTATGTAAATATCCCCCCCCCTGGTTGAAATATAACCATAAGTACTTCTCTGGGAATTACTAAGTCACCTGGACTTTAGTAAGAACCCTCCTTCTGCATAAATTTCCATTCCCAGGTGTTTGGACCCCTTCCAATACACTAAGAAAACCCTTTCCGAATGCAAAAAACCCTCCCCGCGCATTTCTTTTTGGAAATTATTAATGTTTGTTTAATAAATTTCCAACGCGCCAAAACCCATTTAACCCATTTCCTAAAGTTCAAAACCCACAGTGCCGTGAAAAATTAAACCTTTAACGCGCGCGCTCTTTTATTGAACTTCGTGCATCTCCCTTTCCCGTCCACCGTCGGATCGCCCCCCCTTAGATCCGACGGCCCTTGTTTGTATCGGGCGCCCTATTGTGGTGGTAGGTTACCACCCGATGTCCGACGGTTTTACCGTCGTACACCGGGACAGGTGGCAGACTCCCATTGCATCGGGCCGCCCCTGACAGAAACGACCTTCGTACCAAAGGTGGTCCGATGCACAGGCCAAAACTGCCCTCCCCTCACGTAACAGGAGTGCCACCTCACCCTGCCACGTCGCCTCCACATCACCTCACACTGCCTGCGCCCGGCCCACGTAACCCTGCCACATGTCTCTACCACATCACCCGCCGTACTACCACGTCACCTTGATGACGTCAGCATGCTGATGTCATATCCATACCAGAGGACCCCACTGCTGATGTCACCATGCTGACGTCATCCGTCGTACAGCTGACGTCAGCAGCCAAAAAAACAGAAATTTGCGCAAGCGCGAAAGTCGAGCTTCGGAGCTCCGGAATGAGAAACGAAGGCATCACTACGGGAAATAGGCCATATTGGGGAATATTTAGGTAATCTTTTGATTCCTTGGCCCTTTTTGCACCAAAAAAGCCCGAAATTGCCCGATTTTGCCAAATTAAATGAATTTGAAGACAGAGAGAGACCAGGAACACAGATTAAAGAGTATAAGATCAAATATGCAGACAGAAGGCACGTCAAAGAGTATCAGGAAGCGGCGAAGACCATCAATGTAGCGGCAAAGTGTATCAGAGGAGATTTTCTCAGGGC
>APFE031686347.1:119290-136112 GCA_000404065.3 Pinus taeda
CTATGTATTGTTACATGTTCTCAATCAATATAATATACAGATAGTTGGGGTTTTTAGCGAGATGCTTTCCCCGGGAAAATACTGTGTTGATATGTGTGATTGATGCTTCTATATGTGCATGTTATTGTTTCTGCTTCTGTAAATTGATGATCAATGTAGAGGAGGCTATATATTATGCATGTATTCTGCAATAGTGTATAATCGGGATAATCTTTGTGAATATGTGTCATATTATTCAAAATTTCTACATTCCACACAAAATTCAAATTGGCTTTGTTTTGAAATATAAATATTACTTGTATTTAATGATTTTGTCTAATCATATTTTTGTAAATGCTCTTTTTATCGTGCTATTAAAATCATATTTTAGACTACACGTAAAGTGTGAATGAAACATGTTAACATGACTTTTAATGTGTTGTGTTGCTAGCTGTTGAAAAATGTAACTATTGTTGATCTTCATAATTGTATTTGAAATGTCCACCTGGGGTAGCTCAAGTGGTAGTAGTCGTGGAAATGATGTCTCACTAAACAGGAAGTCTTGGGTTCAAATCTTGTGCTACCCTCCCCTCGTAGCGGGGTGAATAATGGACAAGTAAACACGAAAATTGGAGATTCCTACCAAGCTTACAAAAAAAAAATATGTATTTGAAATGTATTTGTCAAAAGAAAGAAAAGAAATTTTATTATAAAATAGATTGACTTATTAAAGCATGGGTTTCATGCTTGGGTCAATGGTTTTTAGGTCAAAGCCTCCATTGTAAGCTTCCATGGTTTATGTCAAGGGTCCTAGTCCTTGTCATCATGTAAAAGGCCCTTCTTGGGCTTCATCTATCAACAAAGAAATTTATTTTAATGTAAAATATGTCTTTTAGGTCTCCTCCACCAATTTGCCTTCAAGAAGGACAAGTCGACCTCATCAAGGGAATTCGACCTCACAGATTCACTATATAAATTCAACAACTCAACCTCATTTGGATCACATTCAATCAAGTTTGATTTGCATTAGTTGGAAGCAAAAAAAGGGTGTGAACTTTAAGGAAGGAGGAAGAAAACCTATTGAAGGAGAAGGAAGTCTTTTTCAAGCAATAGAAGTCGAAATTTCTCTTTCTACTACTACACGTGTGAATTTTTTGTGTTGTTGGAAGGGCCGAAGAAAACCTATTGAAGGAGAAGGAAGTCTTTTTCAAGCAATAGAAGTCGAAATTTCTCTTTCTACTACTACACGTGTGAATTTTTTGTGTTGTTGGAAGGGCAGTATTATAACTCGATGGAAATTATAAAGTAGATAGGTCAAAATTCTGAAGTAGTTAGGCTGAAATTATGTCATTGATGTAGTATTGTTACAGGTGATATTTGGAGTCTAGAAGGATAGTTTGAGGGCTGACTTGGTGGAGTGGGAAGAGTCTTTTTCCAGGTCTAAGGTATTGGTCTATCTCAATTTGATTAGTGGAAGAGTTCAACGGGGTTTTCCCATAGGTAGGGGTTTTAGCCTTAGTTGAGTGCCTACGTCTGGTGTCGTTGATATTTATATTCTGTTTTGATGATTGCTTGATGAAATAATGATAAAATAAGATCATAAAGAGAAGATAATAAGTCCACAAGAATATCACAAGTAATTATCAATATAAAAAATATTTCTACCTTTCTGATTTTCAAAATGGTTTCAGAGCTAAGGTGAAGGAGGAAAGGAAAAGGAAACTTCAAGGTCTATTGAAAGTAGGGTTAAGGAGGAAGGAACAAAAGAAATATCATATAATAAGAGGAAAGTCTACTATCTATATCAAGAAAATAAGACATGACAATGAAGTTTGAAAACAAGCTAGAAGGAGCTTCCAACTACAAGGCATGGAAGAAGAGGATATATCTTATTCTCGCTAAGCATAAAGTTTTGGATCTTGTTCAAGGAAAATTCAAGAAACCTACAAATGATGCAGGAAAGGAGAAATTCAGAGAAACTAATATCTTTTCCATGAATCTAATAGTAAATGGAGTGAAGGACAATATAATCCCATACATATCCAATATAGATTCCACTGAAGAAATGTATATATTCCTCTCCAAGTTATTTACCATCAAGAAAATTGGTCAAATAACTATCCTCGAGAGTGAACTAAGGACAATAAAGATGACAAAAGATGATATTGTGTCATCAAAATTTGTAAGGATCTCTATGATAAGATATGAACAACAATTTATTGATGAAGTTGTACCAAAGAAAGAGCTTGTGATTGCTGCACTACTAACTCTACCGAAATCTTGGAGCTCTTTTGCATCAAGAATTAGTAGTTGGAAAGATACTCCAACCTTTGAACAAATGTGGAATGCGGGCAGTAAAGAAGAAACTTGAATCTCATTAGAAGGAGGATGAAGAACATAACACGTCAAATTCCTACTCTTCTCATCACAAGAAGAAGGGAGTATACAAGCAGTTCAAAGTACCAAAGAAGGTTGATCTATCAAATGTTGAATGCTACAATTGTCATAAGATGGGACACTGCAAAAGCCAATGTCCTGAAAATCCAAGAAATAAGAAGAGAGAAAGAAAACATGAAAATGTTGTTAATCAAGCTCCATCTACGAAGAACAAGACTGAATAATTTGAAGTCAAAGAGTTATACTATTAAGTCTTCTCTCTCATATCCTTCTAAATCTACTATTCTAATTTTTGTAATGTTTTATGTTTTGATTTTTAGGATTCATAGATATAATATGTCTTGTTAGAAATTCTTGAAGTTGTAGGTATCCCTCAGAAAGATTGGATTAAGAGGGATCCTTCACCAATTTACCAAAATATAAGTATATTTTTCTCTGTTTTATCTTTCATGTTTGGTTTCCTCCTCACATCGAGATTTGTTTGTATTGTATACTAATAACCTTTTCTTTACATTTTCCTTTGTAGGAAATCTTCCAAAATACATAGAGGATATGGAGGAAACTTCAAAGGAAATATTTCATTCACGAAAGAAGATTTATTGCAAATAAATCCCTTCATAATGATACTCTACAATGTTTGTTATAGAACAACTTAAGGTATGTCTTAGACTATAAGTTTTGTTACAAGATTCTCTTCATACAAAAGGTATGATAATTCTCTTTTGAAATTTATTTTAAATTACTCACATCGTTATGTCTAGGGTTTTGAATCTTAAATATTCATACTAGGGTGATTAATCATTAGATTGAATCTACCCTTGTTATACTATCTCTTTTCATTTGTATATTTTCTAGGAAATCTGAACTCTTAGGGCTCATTGTAAAACCCTAGCCTATTATTGCTAAGGGTATGTCAATATTAAATAAGAAACCCTATTCTACTTAGAGGTCATGGATAAAGTCTAGAAGTATTATTCTTTTGAAATTTGGGGTTTTGATAATGTTATGGTAAATACTCTAGTCCTTTAAGGCTTGTTGTTAATGTCTAAGCTATATAATGAAACCCTAGATTTTTAGGGTTTGGTCAATCGGGGTTTATAAACAAAACCCTTGTAATAATTATAGTAAGATACTAGGAATGAAACCCTAGGTGTATATTTGTCTATTTGATTAAACCCTACCCCGGTCAAAATTGTTCAATGTATTGATCTTAGGTTTACCTAGTAGATATTGATGTCAAATACTAGTGCATCCTATATATGTATATGCAAGTATGCTAACTCAATTATTGATAATCATGTTTTAGTTTTTGAAAGTATAGGGTTTGTAACAAAACCCTAGTAGAGATTAATATTCTAGGACATGATGATATTGTTTTCGATTATTGATATGATTTAGCTTTGGTGATAAAATCTAGGGTTTGCAACAAAGCCTAGTAGAGTATGACAAGTAATTCTAAAAGCATATTGTTGAAACCTTAGATGTACAGTATTATGATTGGATTGTTATTTGATTGAACCTAAGTCTTTGTGTCTCGAAGATGGAGTCTAGGGTTTATAACAA
This sequence comes from Pinus taeda, assembly GCA_000404065.3. Lineage (NCBI taxonomy): Eukaryota > Viridiplantae > Streptophyta > Pinopsida > Pinales > Pinaceae > Pinus > Pinus taeda. The sequence continues at coordinate 123,230 of APFE031686347.1, forward strand.
AACCTTAGCAAGAAGTTGAAGTTTAACTGTAAAAAGATGTGACCCTTCGTAATTATGAACCTAACTAGGTTTAGGTATTTGATGTCTAAAGCTTGAATATTTTTATGCTTCCATTATAATGACATGATTTTGATATGGTTGACTTCATGCTTCTGTATGTTTGTATTTAGTTGTACTATTTATTAAAGTTTTGTAGGTACACAATCTTCAAGATGTTGAAGATGTTCATAATGATGAGCATGATGAAGGAAGTTATAAGAATGATGATAATCAAAATTGACCTTGATTCCATGAGAAAGAAATAAAGCCTTAATGAAGTTTCTCTGATATTATTATTGGAAATAGCAACAAGAAATGTTAAAAATATCATCAAGAAAAACCTAATTTTATTCTGACCTTGAATTAAATTAGGAATTAAATTGTAATTCCACATCTCACGACAACTTGTAATAGTTAATTTGACTTAGTTAGCTCAGTTAATTTGAGTAGAGGGTCTAACTAGAGTCATGTAGAGTGTCTCACACAATTAGGAGCACTAGTTGAGTTTATTTGAGTTGTAATTATTTAGTTCAGTCTAACTGAGTTAAATTCAGCTAAACTAGTTCCAACTGATGGAGGAATTAGTGGGAGGTACGGTAGTGGGGTGAAGCCTGCAGTAATGGGGTGTAACCTATAGTAGTGGGGTGCTACCTGTAGTAGTGGGGTGTAACTTGCAATAGCGGGGTGTAACCTGCCAAATGGTGGGGTTTTGTATGCAGTGATCAATCGTAAACTAAAGATTGAATCCTAATTAGCTCATGCATGTCAAATCAAAGAAAGACCCAGTTGATATTAGAGTTTAGGGATAGTGTGATATCATTTGTAAAATCATCTAAATTAAATAGATGGCGCATGCAATCAAAATAAGGCCTAAAATAAATCATTCCTTAATTAGAAAACTCACTAATTTTAACCATTTAAATTTCCTTTAAAATGAGGAATGAAGGCACAAGTTTAATCATTGTTTTGGTGAGCATGAGTTGGTGAGACCAAGCAATCGAAAGCACAAGTTTGTGCATGGATCTTGTGAGAGAAAGGAAGTAGGATCTTGGAAGGCTAGGAATTTGGCTAAGTATTGGCCAAAGGCAGTCAATCAAGCAGATGACACAAAATACTTGTGCAAGTTGAGCTCAAGGTTGAGCAGAGCATGTTATATTCATCCAAATTCTTTGACTAATGCAATATATAGATAGCAAGGGTTTTTAGTTGTGTCTTTCCCCAGATAATCATTGTGTTATGTGTGATTTAATTCTTTCTCTTATATTCTTTGTGATTTCATTGATTGTTTATTGTTTCTGCCAATGATTAGAGTAGATTAAAATCAATTGTTTTAACATATTACAATTTGTAGTTTGAATCTACAAGGAATTTCTACATGGTATCAGAGCTAGATTTTTAGAAATTTCTACATGGTATCAGAGCTAGATTTGTAGAAATTTCTACATGGTATTAAATCTAGATTTGTAGAAATATTTACATCATATTGGAGATGAAATCACAATAGAAGAGAAGAATTTTAATTTGTCCTTGCAGATTGATGGAATTCTAGTTCAGGGCAGATCCAAAAGACCTTATGTGCAGAATTCTTAATGGGGAAAGAAGGTCACTAGTGGGAAGATCAATGAGCCAATGTTTAGTGACACAAAAAGGAATTTTGATCATTGATATTGGCATATTGAGGGGCAGAGAGATTTCCCACAAGGAAATCGAAACTCAGAGGGAGTATAGTTTTAGAGGGAGCAGCCCAATGGAAGCTAATACTACATGATCTAGGGAGATCAGACTCATTATTGCAGTAGTTGTAGCAGCAGAGCGGAAGCAGTAACAAAGTAGTAGTAGTAGCAATATGAGTATATCAGATTTATCTCGTTCATACAAAGCCTTAAGGACCAAGGAAAACACTATATATTTGGTGGTTGAGAAGAAGAATGAATTGCCTCTCAACATCCAGCCTCAATAAGTTGTGGAGCAGCCACAATTGGAGAAGCAAAGAGGAGGTTGAGTGTAGACATCCACTCAAGCAAAGACCTCTAATAGGGGGGGATTTTAATCCAAGTGGGCAGAGGGAGCACATGTAGCCATACCTCCAGGTGAGAGGTGGAGAATGTGAAGTAATAGCCCCAAGAGTCCAGAAATTTGAGCAGGATCCATTGAGGTGTTTTTTGTCTCAGGGATCATTACCTATCTATGGGGGGTCATAGTATTTAGTAGTAGGAGGATCAACTTCGGTCATATACTGAGGAGTGCGGAGTAAAATTGAAAATATAGTAGGAGGATCAGTAGCAGAGTCAACAGCAACATAGTTATCCCAGTAGACAATTGCATACAAAGTTGATTCAATTTATTTTATTTGGATGCTTTCTTGGGTTGTAGATGTTGCAGTAGCAACAACAATAGTGACAAGAATTGCATGCAGAACATTCCAAAGGTATTGGATTGGGATAGATGTGAATCCATTTCTTGATGAGAGTGAGTGTTGAAAATAGCAACAAGAAATGTTAGAAATAACATCAAGAAAATCCTAATTTAACTTTGACCTTGATTAAATTAGGAATTAAATTGTAATTCCACATCTCATGACAACTTTTAATAGTTAACTAAGTTAATTTGACTTAGTTATCTTAGCTAATTCGAGTTGAGGGTCTAACTAGAGTCATGTAGATTGTCTCCTACAATTAGGAGCACTAGTTGAGTTTATTTTGAGTTGTAATTATTTAATTCAGTCTAACTGAGTTAAAGTCAGTTAAACTAGTTCCAATTGATGGAGGAATTAGTGGGAGGTTCAGTAGTGGGGTGCAGCCTGCAATAATGGAGTGCTACCTACATTAGTGGGGTTCATCCTGCAATAATGGGGTACTACCTGTAGTAGTGGGTTGTAACCTGTTGAACAGTGGGGTGTTTCATGTAGTGATCAACCAGTCAATTGAAGCTTCACTCATAATTAACTCATGCATGTCAGATGAGAGAAAGACCCAATTGAGATTGGATTTTAGGGACAGTGTAATGTCAGCTGTAAAATCATCTAAATTAAATAGGTGGTGCATGCAGCCAGATGAAGGCCTAAAATAAATCATTCCTTAATTAGAAAACTCACTAATTTTAACCATTCGATTTTCCTTTAAAAGGAAGAATGAAGGCACAAGTTTAATCATTGTTTTGGTGAGCACGAGTTGGTGAGACCAAGAAATAGGAAGCACAAGTTTGTGCGTAGAGCTTGTGAGAGAAAATAGGAGATTGGAAGGCTAGGAATTTGGCTAAGTATTGGCCAAAGGTAGTCAGTCAGGCAAAGGAAAGAAAATACTTGTGCAAGTTTAGCTTAAGGTTGAGCAGAGCATATTTTATTCATCTAGATTCCTTGACTAATGCAATATACATATAGCAAGGGTTTTTACTGTAGCTTTCCCGAGAAAATAATTATGTTGTGTGATTGAATTCTTTCTCTTATATGCTTTGTGATTTCATCAATCATTTATTGTTTTCGCTGATGAGTAGAGTAGATTCAAGTCAATTGTTTTAGCATATTACAATTTGTAGTTTGAATCTACAAGAAATTTCTACAATTATAAAAGAAGGAAGTTGATCTCCTTAAGTTGAGAGGGAGCATGGTTAGAAGAAAAGGTATATCTCCCTAGTTAAGAGGGAGGGAATATTATGACATTTAGAATGAATACCTTGAAGAAATAATGAAACCAAAGAATGAATAAAATAACTACATATGGATTTTTGTGAAAAAGACTTGAGAAATACTGAAGTTGTATTCGTGCCATTGAAGAAATGAAAGAAGAAAGCTTCTGATAAGTTGTATTTGGATAACTTGATGATGATATAAGTAGCATCAAAATGATTTAGGACCCTAAAGGTTTGTGTTTACTTGTATATGTATTTAAAGGTTTATCACTGATTAGGGTTGTGATTGTGCAGGATCTCTCCATAAAAAGGTTGAATGTTTGAAGCATGCTTGGATTGGTGGATATAAATATCTGATTAGGAGAGATGAATCATCTTGTGGCAACAATATGCTTCGGAGGACATTTGGGTGGCCTATGTGTTGATGTCTATATCCCGAAGTAGGGAGGATGGCGTTGGTCATGGAGCTCTGACCTTGGATACACACCTAGATCCCTAGGTTGGGGTTAGATCTTAAAATCCTGATGGTACCTAAAGTGGCTAAAGCCTGAGTACACCTTAGTCCCACCTCATTAGAGTACCCTAGTTAGGTATCTAATATGTAGCATTATGTGTGTTTTGAACTCTTCATAGAGTATATCATTTTTGATATCTTCCATGTACCTATGTATATATATAATTATGAATACCTCCCTAGTTAAGAGGGAGTGTTGAAAAATGTAACTAGTGTCGGTCTTCATAATTGTATTTGAAATGTATTTGCCAAAAGAAAGAAAAATAAATTTTATTATAAAATAAATTGACTTATTAAAGCACGGGTTTCATGCTCGTGACAATGGTATTTAGGTCAAAGCCTCCATTGTAGCCTTCTAAGGTTTATGTCAAGACTCCTAGTCCTTGTCATCATGTAAAAGACCCTTCTTGGGCTTTCATCTATAAAGAAAGAAATATATTTTAATGTAAATAGGTATTTTAGTTGTCCGCCAAGTCGGCCTCATCAAGGGAATTCGACCTCACAGACTCACTATATAAAGGCAACAACTTGACCTCATTTGGAGCACATTCACTCAAGTTCGATCTGCAGTAGCTAGAAGCAGAAGAAATGGTGAAAAAATCAAGGAAGGAGGAAGGAAACCTAGCGAAGGAGAAGGAAGTCTTTTTCAAGCAATAGAAGTCAGAGTTTATCTCTCTACTACCACATGTGCAAAGTTTTTGGGTTTCTAGAAGAGCCAAAATTGCAGTATTGTAGTTGGGTCGAAATTCTGAAGTAGTTGGGCCGAAATTTTGCCACTGATGCAGTATCGATGCAATATTGTTGTAGGACAGTTTGAGGGCTAACTTGGTGGAGTGAGAAGAGTCTTTTGTTAGGTCTAAGGCTGAACTATCTCAATTTGATTAGTGGAAGATTTTGACTAGGTTTTCCCTATGTAGAGGTTTTAGCCCTGGTTGAGTGCCTACTTCTAGTGTCGTTGATCTTCATGGTTTTTTTATGATTACTTGATGAAACAAAGATAAAAGAACATAAAGAGAAGATAATAAGTCCACAAGAATATCACAAGTAATTATCAATATAAGATAATATTTCTGATTTTCTAATTTTCTAACACTATCATGTAGGTATAATAAGTCTTGTGACTCGTTAAAGTTCTGTTTCTATCACTGTAACAAAATATTCCTAAAAATATTGCAACACATGTTATCAAAATTATAGAGTGTGCAAATATCATTACAACAATGAACTTATAGTCATGTTATGAAACCATATTTTTATACATTTAAAAATAAAAATAAAAAGAGCATTTTATATCTGGTAAAACCATTATTTTCTTTGACATCGAATGACTAAATGTTTCAAACAACTTGAAACCTAACTACTAATTATTATAAAATAAATATTAATAAAATAATATAAATAAAAACAATATTTAACCCTACAAAGAATCAAAATCACTGTATACTAAAAAACAATAATCTAAATATATAAATAAATCCTAAAAAAAACCATTTCACTATCACAAAACAACTTCATCTATATAAAAACTACAAAACTTCCACTAAATTTATATAACAAGTACAAAACTTCCACTAAACTTGTATGCAAAAAGTACAAAACTTCCATTAAAATTGTCTTGCAAGAATAAAATGGGCAAAAAAAACCTATAATAAATTCTCAAAAAAAATCCTTAAATTAAAACAAATTATTCAACGATCATATTATATTAGTTTAAAAAAGCAACTTCATTTACCCAAAATAAAAAAAAAATAAATAAATAAATAAATAAAAAAAAACAGAACAAACAAACAACAAACAAAAAAAAAAAACTAAAACAAAACTTAAATAAAACAGTGATTCAACAATCTCTCATATAATAGTGTATTAGTTTTAAAAAAGCAACTTCATTTACATAAACTTTATAAATTCTCCCCCATAAACTTTCATGGAATAAGTATTAAAAAAAGGCATGGCAAAAGTATTTACAACTAAAAAAACATAACTTTTTTAAGGTTTAAAATCATTAAAAAATAATTCGTAACACTTTTTTTTTTATTTTAGATATATAATAATTGAGGCAAGTAAAATAATATTTAATTATAGGGTTTTCGTAGACACACATATCATAAAAACTGAAATGAAATCCACTCATTAACTATGCACATAAAAATATTAATTAAAGAAAGTATTTATAAGAGAAATCATAGCCCAATGATTGGCCTCTTATTCTTCACAGTCACTCACACACTTCTACATGGATATATGTATCATGGCTCACCTCAATTTATACAAATGGATTAGAACTCAAGGTAAGCTTTAGATCCCTAAACTAATTTCCAAAATATCTCTCATGATCCCTAACATCTCTCATCCAATCCCTTATTCCTAGATAAGAACTAATTATTCTCAAACCTTCCACAATACTCTCAAATCTTCTCCTATTTACAATAATCATTATTCTCTCCTAAAACTATTAAAAAAATACAATAATAATTAAATCCTCACTTTATAAATTAACTCTTCTAACAAACATTTAATCCAAATTAAATACATTTGCATTGATAATACTTTTAATATTTAAAAAATAAATAAATAAATAAATAAGAAAAAAGAAATGAAAAAATCATTGAATCATCATTTCACCACAGCCATAGCAACGAACAGTCTATCATGAAATCACTATCACCACCGCATAACACACCAAAGGAAAATTTTAGGAATAAATGAGCTTGCAATTGACCCTTTTCATATTTGCAATTAAAATTTCCTTTCTTTGCTACTGAAATGTATGTTAGTTGAATTATATTTCAATATTTTGAAACACGCACTTTATGAATTCGTTGCATATTTGTGCAATAGAGTATTAGTTCAATCAAAATCTTTACCAACAAAATGCAAGAAGACAAAGATGCTTGTGTTGTTGGTGTGGGAAAGATGGTTTGATGTACATATTTTGTCATGTATGAGCAACTTGCATATGACAAATAAATAAGCATGGGTCTGTTGAAAGATGGTTCGAAGCATTGGTGTGTTGAAAGATGGTTTGAAGTACATATTTTGTTGAGCAATCTGCATATGGCCCAAAAAAATAAGCATTTATCTAGGAATAAGGAATAATGTGTGAATAAGAATTTTAATTTATAATAATATAACAAATATATTATTTGTGTGATAAAGAATTAAAATAGTTTATTTATAAGAAATTAGGTCAAAATATAATTTAAAAATAAAAATATTAATTTAGAGAATGTAGACCAGAGTTAATTTGCTAGTTAGGAAACCAAACTTGTTTGGGTAGAGGTTCTTTATTAAAGATGTAAAAAATAATTTAACAACAGAACAATTCATGGCCAAAACAAAGATCATGAAATCTGAAGATTATGGTTAAATTGATGCTCTTATGTTGTTGGAGTTGAAGTGATGTTGATAGGGTTGTCTTTGTAGCATCCTATTGATCTAGGAAGGACTCCATCATGCTTCTTCGCCAACTAGGTACAAAGAGTGACAAGCAGATGACTTTGTTTCTCCAATCTATCTATGCATTGCTTGAGCTTAAATCTATCTGCTTCTTGGGTGTGAAGCATGTGAGTGACAGAGCCTATGTATGCTAATACACTTCTAGAGTCCTTAAGTATTTTGTATTGTGAATTCAAATGGTGTGGAGGTTTTGGACAAAGTCTTTGACCAAGAGATCAATTTTTGCATTCCCCTTGGAATGCCCTTTCCACTTTAACATTGTTTTCCAATGCTCGAATCTTCTTAAAGTGTGATGGAGAAGACAATTGCAACAACTCTTACTAACAATTATGCCTTAGTTCGTTGAGCAGGAGCCTTGCCACGATGCAGAAAACAAAAGACGATGATAATCAAAGATTAGCAAAAGACAGAGAATAGGAGAAAAATAGAGGAACCCACTGCAAAATCCAAAAGTAAATATAACATGCCATAATGATCAGCAAGATGAGATCAAATGTTTCCATTAAATTTCGTAGGAAATGGAAAAAAATAATCCACATACGCTTCAAATTAATATCACCGACTTTCATCATGATTATCATAGTTTCTAAATTCATCATACCAAAAACTCAACTCCATTAAAAACTAATTTCCTTATCATCCTTGAATCTGATTTGTGAATAACAATATTTAAATCCACATAAAATAGAGTCTATAGTGATACATAATATAGTCTATAATATATATAGATTATAAATTATCGAATTCAATTATTTTTATTAATTACCTAATTGTATGTCCAGGGTTTGTTTTCATAATCATTATTATCCATTTCCATATCCATTAGTGGTATGATTAGGTCACCATGCATGTAATCACTATCATTATATATATTAAAGTCCTAATGAAAAGGTTGCCACCAAATCTGGGAACATGTTAAAGATGTTAATGAAATCTGTCATTATTTTGTTTGAGTACAACTATTGTGCCCCCATTTGTTGCTGACCTAACAAACACAATCCCCCTCTCAAGATTCCATGTTTGCCTCGTGTGCAGCAAACCTGTCAAGTTCACATACAAAAATGACACTACCACCGTATTAATATTATTTAGTTTTGTTAATATAATTATTTAATATTGCGGTTTGGCTCATTAAACCCAATATTGTTCAGATCTTGATATTGGTGAAGTAAAATTATTCTTGAAATATTGTAATATGGTGATTTCTTTTTGGCTACAGGTGGATGCATAATTACATTTTATTTTATTAATGATTTAAATAATAAATAATTAGAATCTTAGTTATTTACTAAGAGGTGGATGAAATTTTTAGCAAGATAATATTTTTTACCAATAAGAGTTTTTCCTAACCATTTGGCAAAGGTATTATACTTTTTTGTAATGTATTATCTTGATTTTTTGTTTTATGGAATTCATTTATATCTTCAAACACATGTAATTTGAAATAAATGTTAGAAATTTCAAGTTAAAAGTAATTTGTAGTAGAATTAGAATTTTGGTTGTAAAAATACATTGTAAGATAGAACTTCAAAAAAATAGGCAATGATATTCTACATGCAACCACATAACAATAAATTAGTTTTACTCCCAAACCAATTTCACTGCGTAATTTACAAAAATAATTGTTTTTTAATTGGACAAATTTTCAACCAACTAGTGACTAGATATGTGCTATGTAGTCAACCAGTTGAGCCAAGCTATAGTTAGGCCAACCAAATTATTTTGGAACGCAGCTAAGCATGTTTCACGGTACCTCAAAGGCACTACCCAGTTTGGACTATGGTATAGACAAACAAAGGGAGTGAAGATGTGTGGCTTCACAGATGCGGATTGGGCAAGGATTCTATTAGACCAAAAGATTATATTAGCTAGAAATTTCAGTGTTGAGTCTGTAGTTGTTTCCTGGTACAACAGGAAGCAAGTATTTGTGGTGCTCAACTGAGTAGAAGTAGAATACATGGTTGCAAGTCAAGCAGCATGTGAAGCGATCTGGATGAGAAAGATACTTGTTTGACTATTTGGTCAGGTGATGGATCCAAATGTGATCTATTATGATAATCATAGTTTCATTAAGCTTTCTAAGAATCCTATTTTTCACGATCGATCCAAGCATATAGATATCTGGTATCACCATTTATGGGACTGTGTACAAAGGTAGATAATGTTGCTTCAGTACATTCCAATAGAGGAACAAGATGCTAACATTTTGATAAAGGCATTGTCAAGAGGGAAGTTCGAGTTCCACATGTGTAGGATAGGGGTGGTTGATAATCCCTTTCTTGCTAAGAGGGAGTGTTAAAAAATGCAGTAAGGAATTCTCAATTTGATTTTGCCTTGATTAAATTGAGAAAAATTGAATTTACACATCAACAGGCAACTTGGATGCAGTTAACTTGCGTGACATGGCTTGTGTCACCCAGTTTACTTAGTAAATTCGGGTTGGAGGAGTTAGAGTTTAGTTAAGAATTTGTGATTACTAATTTGTAGAAATCAAAGTCAGATATCTCAATTTGGTTTTAGTTATACTAGTTCTAACTATTGGAGGAACTAGTGGAAGGTCAGTTGTGCAGTGGTACTTTAGTCAAACTTAGTGATCATCTAGTTAATTGATCAATCAACCCAAAATAGCTAGTGCATGCAATGAATTCAAGTTCCCCAGGTATGGTGGAGATTCCAAGGTAGTGTAACATCAGTTGTAGACTAGTCTTGAGTGTACATGTGTTACATGCAGTCAGATGAACAACCTTTGGAATTGTGCTCTCCATTTTGGAGAAATTCCTAAATAATAAGGGCCTAATTTCTCAAGAATTGCACAAGGAAATAGGGGCTCAAGCAGAGGTAGAAAATGACTAATTTTGGGTCAGATCTTCTAAGTTAGTGAGTAGAGAGATAGGTTATTCACTTGCAGGTTGTGCTCAGTTGAGAAAAGCAATTGTAATACATCTCTATTCATCATATTAACACAAGCATACATTAGGGTTTTTAGAAGATTTCTTTCCCCAAGAAAACTACTTTGTGCATGTGTTATTTCTTATTGCATGTATGAGATTTTTGTTCTAAAGTGTGAATTAACTTCCGCAGAGTAGTAGACTAGGTTTGTGTCTTATGTTTTTTATTAAAACTTCATGACCAGTTGCAAATATACACCATAATTTCTACATTTTCTTATCACAATCATTAAATCATGCATATTAGCAGATCAATACCTAATCATATAAGTCATATGAACAACATGCCCAAGTAATAAACAACATGTAATCACCAAAAGCACAACCACACAAATCATCAACATATGAGACACAAGATATGAGTTGGAAACCGAAAGGGTAAAAACCATCATTAACAGACAGTCTTCATCTTTGTCTCTGAATCTATTAATATATAAATAGTTTACATCAGAAACATTGGCCACCACTAGTGTGCAAGCGACAACTTGCCAATCACGTGAACCACTACTCTCTCCAGGCTACCACCTGTATGAACTTTGCAGGCCACCACCTACAGGAAGCCACCACTCCCTCGACTTTGCAAGGCACCGCCTGTTGGAAGCCAGCACTCCCAATAAGTCTCGCCCAACCACCACTGGACTATCTAGCCACCACACCCAAGTTCTCAGACCTCTACCTAAAGGATGTTGCTACACCATGAATATGCAATCTACTCACTAAAGGCGCCAACCTTCAAGCACATCTTATGGACCTCATTTCATCTATTTTCAAACTATGGCCCATATATTCTACATACAACAAAACGTGAGCCTCTTTTCATCAATTTTCAAATTGGACTCACTATAACAATTTGCACGTATAACAATCTCTCTACTATAACTAATCATCTCATAAACACATCCAAAAACAAACATCTAAATCTACAAACCACACATCAAATCTCTAACATGGACACTCAACACAACTCCATCAACAACATGGCAAATCTAATCACAAAACTCAACTGTGTATCGATAATACCAACCATACAAGACATGAACTACAATGCTACAACCATATGGAATTTCTGCAGTAATAAAACATGATCTCCTCTGATATGATCTCCTGCATAAACGATGTTAGCACAAATGTGAGATGGAGAGAATGCTAACATCCAATCTCCAAAGTAGCAACAATCTCCTCCTTCAAATGTATTCATAAATCTGCATCAAACATTTGTTGAAGTGTGCACATAAAACTTTGCAATAAAACTGATCTCCTCCAGTAATTTGTTCTAGCTATGTCTCTCCTCTTACCAATGGTTCTCCAAATATCTCCAATGACTTACTCTCTCCAATGAACCAACCTCTCCATCATGAAGCTATCTTCTATAAATAAAATATTTGAAGTGATCAAACAATAATAGATTAGAGACATGGCAAGACAAAGACTCTTGTTCATATCCAACATTTTTCTCCTTGACTTGATCCTCCATCTCTTCATTCAATGAGACACTTATCCTTGACTTGGTCACCTTGTAGAATGAATACCAACTCAAATTGACTCTAATACATCAAAAACCTTAGGCAAATACCTTGGGAAATGCTCATGGTAAACTATGTGTGCACGTAAATTGGAAATTCCCCTTAAAAGCTATATTCTCTAAGACGGGATGGGAATCCTAGAGATGATTATTGCTAGGATAATATGGGAATTTATCTCAATGTGTAAACTTGAAGTTTTTTAACAATTTGCAAGTTAAATTTGTGTGTTTTGGGTAGAGGATTGATTTACTAAACACATAATCAACTAAATTTTATCCACAATTTACAGCGAAATAGAGACAAAATAAGCATATTTGAAACACATAACACAAGCATGATAAAGGAGTTCACAACTCATGGGCTACATCTCCTGGTTTAGCTTCCAATGCAGGGCCTCTTACATTAAAAAAATGTTCAAAAGGTGTCTACATTCTTTACAAAGCTCAAATAGAAATAACTGATGTCTCCAATGGATCTAGCACGATCAAAAACCCCCATTTTGGTTCTTTTTGCACCTCATTTGGCCAAAAATTGAGTAAAATATGATTGTTGGATTTCAAGCCTCTGTGGTAGTTTTTTGTAGCTTCATGTTCCGGATTATCCACAGTTTCCAGTTCAGTCTGTCGACGTTTCGAACCCCAAAGGGGGTCCATCATCAGGACAATTCTGAAAGATAGAAATGAATGAAAGATGATGAGAGAAGGAGCTAGGCACCTGGATATAAATACACAAAAGAACCCTAAAATGAGAGCCGGCACATGATTTTACATTCCTGC
>APFE031686351.1:0-55457 GCA_000404065.3 Pinus taeda
AGACTACATCATAAAGAACACAATGTCACACAACTCTAAACTACACCATAAAGAGCACATGCATTTAAATAGGTTGCAAATTAATGTTTTTTCATGTAGCATTTTAATAAAATCAGATCATTGATTGATTGTTGTGATTTTAGCATTTTAAGTTGTTTTGGGGATTTCTGTTTATGTGTTTTTTGAGTTGGGAAAATAGTTGTAGATGGTTGAGAATAATGTTCGCTTAACAAGTGAGGAAGAGGAAGAAGACTTATTTAAACAAGTTGAAATGAAGGCCAATGAACTTCAATAGAGGAACTCTAAATTGGAAGAGAAAGTGTTAAATTTCCAGAGAAAAAATTTCATCTTTAGATATATAGCATGATTTCTCTTTAACCTTTCTTTTGTTTCAAGGTTTTTTTGTTTTTAGTTACAAAATAGTGAATGTTTATGTCAATGGTGAGTGTAGGTTTTGAAGAACATGACAACCAAACGCGAAGGAGGTGGATTTTGTAAGTGAAGCAAAAGCTCAATTATATGGCTTGAAATATGTTGTAATTGTTCGTTTTTTTTTTATTTCATTGTTTTTTCATTTATCAATCATCTACCAAAAATCAAATTTATCTTAATGATGAGTCTCGGCATTTCAACAAGGGTGTTGCAACTAGTCCCAAGGATACTAGCTTTAATTATCAACCTGGGGTTCGTACAAACTTAAGATGTGGAAATGTTATATGCACAGTAGGATAAGCACTACTCAAGCTACTTTGAAGCAATGGACCAGACCAAGGTGTATAGAGACCACTCTATAAATCAATCTAGATTTGCAAGAAAAGGGATTGCACAAAAGGAAAGTTCTAATCTACTTACAGAAATGGAAATGTTAATCTATTTGCAAAAATGGAAATGCTACTCTTCTTTGCAGAAATGTAAATTTTGACCTACTTGATCAAATTTAAAGGCTACACTGTTTGCAGAATGTAGATGTTTCATTAAAAGGAAACCTAGTCTATGCATAGGAAATTACGATGCTTGAAATAGAAACCCTAGCTTAATAATCATATAACAAAGAAAGGAAACCTAATCTACCTTGAATAAAGTAAAGAGCATGTAATCAACCTTTAATCATTTCATTCCAAATAGATTAGATCTAGTAACAGAGTTCATTAAGTGCTCTTAGTGGAAGAAAGGAAAGTCCTAAATGGTCTTTGGTCTTTGTTAATCATGCTTTCAGAGCCTAAGAGACATTATTTAGGGCTAGGAGGCAAAAATCAAGCTTCAAGGACAATTCTGGTAAATTTTGGAAGGCTTTTACACGGCGTCGTAGGATGCTACGTGATTGCTACAGTATGCTACAGGATTGTCCTCTTTTGTTACACGATTGAGTTTGTAAGAATTTTGAGGGTGAAAAAGGTGATTTGAAGGCGGGCAAGGGTAATGGAGGTAAATAAAAGTTGTATGAGGCCCTTTCCAATATTAGTACCCTTCAAGAGCCCATCTTGCACAACGACCAATGCACACGGTGGCCTTGAACAACCAAAAAATATACTCTCGATGAACATTTTTTTGAGGTATAAATAAGGGAGATGGTGATATGATGAGTGTAAATGAAAATACTAACCCTACAAATCACAGTAGTACCTACACACCAAATAAAGTTACTCAATATTTCCAATCATCTAGAGCATGTTAATGATGTAAATTGAAAAAAAGTAGAAATAAAAAGGCAAGGATGAATCGAATTTTATTTGAAATCTTACTATTGCATTGAAAAACAACCTATCTTGGATTCTGCACAAGACCCACAACCATAAGAGATCATGCTTTCTCTGCTTAAATACATTTTCTAAACCAAATCACAAATTTATTGAAAGGCAATGATGCAAAAATAAGACTAATATGAGACCTAAATATTGCAAAGGAAAGTAATTGTAGATTTTTTTATTTCCCACGCAATATGCCCAACCACACTTCCCACAAGAGAGGTGATTTATAGACCTGCATAAACAATTTTCATAAACAAATTCTACTAGGAAGGGAAGAAAATACTGCTAGGAAAGGAAATGCATGAAAAAATATACAAAGAGAGAGACTAGAGCCCTTGGGTTGGGCCCTAACCCAAGGGGAATCAAACCCCTAAAGCAAACTCATATTGAAGATAGTAGCAGGCTTCTCATTAATATAAAATAATGTTCAAGTACATGATAAAGGAATGAAAATGACAAGTTCTAGCTCCTAACTCTTAGTAATCTCTATCTCCTCAAAAAATTTGAATCCCATTTAGCCCTCACGCTTCCTTATTTATACAAAAATGATTGAGGGCTAGCCTCCTTGGAAAGAGGGTTGCTTACCTCCAAAATCCATAAAAGGTCGATCTAACTCCCTGAGATCCTCGCAATCCTTGAGTGCATCAGTTGTTAGTAGATCTTTGAATTGTGGGTGAGTAAATACAAGGAGAAAGTAAAGTTGTAAGTGAGTAAATGTAGGGACAAGCCTCCTACATGTTCTCTAGTTGCCTCCAACATATCGCTACATAGTAAATGCATTCAAATATTTATGGACCCTTAGGATGATCCGACGACTATGAGGAGGCGAAGGATGTGACGTTCAAGATTTCATTATGATATAAATATTACAGTGTTGGCCCTTTGACATAAGCATTATGAAAAATTTGGGCATGGAGGATCCCTATATGATCCGATGATGAAATTCCAATGTTCATTGCGTTGGTTCGACGACCGGATTTTGGTGTCACCCCATTTTCATTAAGTTTGTTCAATGGGCCAAACCCCACCTAACAGGTCGATGACATGAACCCCACCTAGTGCTTTAACCCAATTATGGAGTATAAGTTGTGGCAATTGTGCTCGATTTTGGAATATGAACTATGACAACACTTCTTGATATTGGAGTATGAACTACAGTTGTTATGCATGATTCTCGACTGCCAATTTTATTAAAGAGGTTGAACACCTACAACCATTCTTGTAAGTGGCCTACATAATATCACAGGAGGAAACATTGTATACTAAATGTATAACTCCAACCCATTGTTATATACACCACCTCATGCATGACTGATGAAACCTAACAAGACTAGCATAATACAAGAATCTAAAGGTATCCTATATATATATATATATTCACACATATAATCCTAGTGCTTGTAGAACCTTCCTCACAATTATATAATAGAAACCTCATGATTTAAGGTTGGTGATGTATACTAAATGACATATGAATATTTTCAATATAAGCAATCATGATATCAACACTTTGATATAATATAATTCAGGTGTGGTTAATATTTTTGGACCCTTAGGATGTTCCGATGACTATGAGGAGGCAGAGGATGTGATGGTCAAGATTTGATTGTAGTACAAACCTTACGGTGTTGACCCTTTGACATAAACATTAAAACTTATTTAGGCATGGAGGATCCCTAAACAATCCGATGGAGAAAGTCCAGCTTTCATTGCATTGGTCCAACCACTAGATTTTGTTTTTACCCTATTTTCATTGTGTTGGTTTGATGGACCAAACCCCTCCTGATAGGTTGACGACCTAAACCCTCCCTGTTGTTTTGGCAGCCCAATTTTGGAGTATAAATTGTGGTAACTATGCTCAATTTTGGAGTGTGAACTATGGAAGCAATGCTCGATTGTGGAGTATGAAATATGGAAGTTATGCCTGATTCTCAACTATCGATTTTGTCATACAGGTTGAACACCTACAACCATGCCTATAGGTGGCCTACATAATATCACACAAGGAAACAATGTATACTAAATGTATAACTCCAAGCCATTGTTATATACACCACCACATACATGATTGATGAAACCTAATAAGACTTGAAGAATAGAAGAATCACATAATAAGGATATAAGATTTTCCATAATACAAGGAATCCTACCTGTAAGTATGACTTGTGGAACATTATTCATGAAATGTATCCCTATTAGCTTCTTACAAGAGTTAATTTCTTCCAGTAGTGTCAATAATCCCACAATTGTTTTACTCGACCTAATGGATATGCCTAAGAGATTTAGTATACCTTCATATTCATGTGTACTATGATATTTACCTATAATGGCCTATAAGTGCTCCAGTAATATATGGTGTTTTCCCAATAAGAACTAGCTACTGGAACTAGCCACACCATCACATTGTTACAATTTGGGTTTTCATAAGTGCTCCGAACTACTAGCAAAACAACCATCGACACATATGTATGTTTGTCCTTGTAACCAAGGATTAGCTTCATATAGAGTATAATTTGTCTCTTAATATAAGGGATGCACTCATGTGACACATGTAGTGAAGATAGATTCATAATTATAATTTCCATTCTTTTTAACTTTGTAAACATGGCAAGTGAGATATCACACCAACACATATTTATTTAATAAAATTTGGGCTATGAATAACACCACATAGGAAGGCAAACATACTAAGTGCCATAGTTACACTTAATGTTGGAGTTAACTAGACTCAATTTCAATACACACATGAAGTTTATATGATTTTACTTGTGCAGGAGTGTGTGTGTGTGTGTGTGTGTGTGTCTCTCTCTCTCTCTCTCTCTCTCTCTCTCTCTAACTTAGCCCTGTCCAGTTTTCAAGATTAAACACATCAAGTTATGATATTATTCATCTACATGGTTGAGTACAATTTTGAAGCCAGATTTTCTAGGAATAATCAACATACATAAACAACATAATCAACACACAGCTAAGGTACATAATCAACATTAATTTTTTAGATATGAGAATTTAACTACATCACACTTTTGTTTTCTTATGCCAATTGTACCAACTGAATTCAAAGAAAAAGACATAAAATTTATTGTTTACCACATATAAGAAATACTTATGTTAGATGGAGCTGGTAAATTGAGTTCGAGACTAAAAATATCCACCTAACCGTAGATAGGTTGCAACTAAGTCTCTCTTGCAGTTGTCAGTACAAGCAATCTTCCATGGCTTGAGAAGGTTGCTGAAAGGACAAAACCAAATATGCTAGTTGAACCAAGGACTCTATATGCCTAATGTACCTCCACCCTTCAATTAACACAGGTAATGGGCCAAGCAAATAAATACAGAGGTTTGTTACCTCCACCCTTTTGTCATAAAATGACTCAAGAATAGGCTAGTCCAAGGAATATAGAGGTTTTCTACCTCCCCCCTATCAAATAAGGGAGCTTAGAGATAGGAATATCCACCCTCAATCAACACCAGGGATTCCAAAGGCTTCACCTCCACCGTAAATTAATTTACCACAGTGGGTCCACCCAGTGAAGGGAATTGAGAACCTACTTCCAAAATAATGAAATAAGCAAAGGAGATTGGGAATTTTTCTCTTACTAGGAATACAAGGAACAACCTCCAACCTAGTTATCAAGGGATTCCATTGAAGACCATCTCCCCTCTCTAACCCCATGGTATCCAAATAATTTCCATCCCCACCTAAAGGAATTTCCACCAGTTCTCCTTCCACTCAATCGAGATATATTTCCTTTTTTTGAGAGTTGTAGATGTGTAAGACTATAATGACTTAAGTTGTTTTGAACGTCGATCTCTGTAATCTACTATATACAAATAAAACTTACTGACAAATTCCCTTTCTAGGAGAATTTTACATCCGTCCCCATAAATTACCAAACACAAGCTCCTGAAACTACAGAGTGGTTATTTCACCATTTCTACATAGTGTCCTTCATGCAAATTGTGGTCATAATTCATCACTACTATGCTAGTGTTTCCTCCAAGTTCCATATTTAGAATTCATTAGAAAAGTCTTCCTACACCATTCTCTATGTTCTATTGTTTATCCTGTGTTACAATCTCTTTCCTTTGCTAGTATAAGATTCCCCATAGTAGTTCGAATTCATGTAGTGTTCCTTCATTTTCCTTAGTTTTTCTGTTTTACCTCAATTCTCACGCTCTCCCTCTCCCCCTTCAAGTTCTTCTCCTCGCATTCCTTCTTTGTCTTTGCTTGAATTTGTTCTCGTCCTCATCTAATTCCTTCCAATTAACTCGAATAACACTTATACTGGCATCATGTTATGGGTACATTGTTCCTCACATTTTCCTCTTCCATTGTCTCTCTACTCTTATGTCCACACTTCCTCAGCCCCGCCCCATATTTTTTTTTGGTTCATGGTGATCAAATGCCAACAAACCCCAACCCATTTTCCTCTGCCTATCATGTAGTTGTTTAAATTCTACTTCCTAGTGGTTATTTTCCAATTTGGGCCAAATCCTCTAGAACAATCAATGTTGCCCCATTTATCTTTCCATTTCCATATTCTTTTTGTTAGTTATCATTGTCATCCTTAGTTTGATTTTGTGTCTTCCTACCAAAGTATTGTAGGGAAATCACCAATGCCACTTAATCCCCTATTCCTTGCTTTCCATCTGTCAACCTCCATGGATTTAATAAAAAAGATCAAAATATATCCCAAGTAGTAATCCTCCTTAGCACTAGAATTATGTCCCTTCACTTAGCCCATGTGCATAATTTTTTTTCAAAATATTTACAACATTACAAAGGTGAAAAGTGATCGGGGCTATTAGAAATCCCCTACTCGACCTCCCCAAAATAAAACTCCAAAAGTGTAGCTGGGATACCATCAAGTGGGTCCACTTGACCCATCTACTCATCAGGTGGCAAGACAACCTGCAGGTCTGCTTCCTTGGACCTGGGGTAACTATTGTTCAAATTGCGTATCAGCTCCCAAGCAAAACTCGAACTCATGACACTATTCACTAGTTTCTGTATTCAGGCTTCTGTGATCCATAATGAATTAAACAGTCTTTCGGTAGAAACCACATGAGAGAATATTTTGGCCGACGCGTTTCGAACCAACAAGTGTGGTTCATCATTAGGACCAGATGAACCTGGTCCTGATGGTGAACCACACTTGTTGGTTCAAAATGCGTCGGCCAAAAAATTCTCTCATGTGATTTCTACCGAAATACTTTGTTTAACTATTCATTAGTGTTAACAATGAACCACACCCTTTCCTAAGTGTTAAACCCTATGACGGCAGGAAGGACCATCCCATCTCATTTATGATTTAGAATTTTTTGTCAACTCAAATCAACTGGCAACAAACAATTATGATGGTGATAATGGAGATGATGTCGAAATGAGGGGCAAGTGGAAAATGGATGGCCAGAATCTAGGAGGAAAAGGATGTCAAAGCCAATGGATGCAATCATGCACACACTATGCATCATGAGTGAAAACTGAGCTGATGAAGTATAAAAGACTTTACAGTTTGATGGATAGTGCTCGCCATAGGGGAGCGAGTGACAAACACATTATAACTTTTTGAGCACTCCTACTTGTTAAGAAATTATTTTATGATGGGTTTCCTTTTAAAACTGTGCTTCTCATGATGCTTGATTTTTATTTTTACTCATCATTTTAATGTCATATATTATATGTGCTTTTGCTAATTTTTTGTTGTATATATAAAAGCCATTTTTTGTCAAAATAAGTTTTGCGTTCAATGAACTAATATTATAGATGTACATGTGTTATATTTCTTGTGAAAGATCAAACATATTCACTCGTATTAATTCAATATTTATGTAATTTCAAAGATTTTGCAACTCATTGCCAACCATTTTTGAAAAGTTCTAAATTATCTTGGTCAAACAAACCCATTAACTTGGTCAAATCCAAGGGTGTGGGATGTTGCATGAATCTCAACCTTGAAACTTTAAGCTTCTCTATTCAGGCTTTAGGTTTAAGTATGCACACTATACAATTGCATGATGTCAGTGGAAGTGAGATACCATTTCTCTAACAAATCCAAAGACCCACTATGGGCTAGTCTATATTTATATCTTGGATCTCACACTATGAGGCATTTTGAGTTTATCTTAGAGTCTCATTTTGGGATATTAGTATTACCTCTGCCACATAGTGTGATAATTGTTTAGTCAATTTAGTGTGTCCTAAATTGCTACATTAATTATCAATCCGGGAGATGTAAACTGATGAAGTGTGACGCACTGTATGTGCAAGACAACCTCTTTCTTACTTTATTGTTTTCAGTTTTTATCTTGTTTTTGGGGTTTTGTTCTTGTTGGTCTCCTAAAGTTTCTAATGCAAATGGAAATCCTATTCTAAGGTCTTAAGAATATTTTAAAGGTCAAGTATGGATGTAGAATTTAAGACAAGGTTTATGCCTCTTATGGTAATTTCCAAACTTAGCACTTCAAAGATCTCAAAACATGTTATTGATAAGATTAGAACTTGAACAAAAGTGTAAATATGCAGCTACTAAATCAAGCAAAATATGAAGTACTGAACATGAGGTTAATGTCTCTGCTATCCCTCTAATTACAGAAATAAAATCTAAACTACTACACTCAAAACCAAAAATAAAGAAGCTGGAAACTAGTCATTGATTTCACCC
Organism: Pinus taeda; assembly: GCA_000404065.3. Taxonomy (NCBI): domain Eukaryota; kingdom Viridiplantae; phylum Streptophyta; class Pinopsida; order Pinales; family Pinaceae; genus Pinus; species Pinus taeda. The sequence continues at coordinate 8,417 of APFE031686351.1, forward strand.
ATAATTCCAATATTTCGTCAATTAACTTCTAAAACGGGGTTAAGCTAAAGACATTGAAAATATCGTCATATGGCATGAAAGAATGAAATTTAAATTATCTATTTGCAGACTAGTCAAAGAAAAATCAATTACTTCACCTACAATCCGATAGCTCACCAATTAACTTCTAAAACGGGGTTAAGCTAAAGGCACCGGAGATAACGTCAAGTAGCATAAAGAACTGATATCTAAATTATCTACTTGCAAATTAATGAAAGAAAAATCAAATTACTTCACCTACAATCCGATAGCTCGCCAATTAACTTCTAAAACAGGGTTAAGCTAAAGGAACCAAAGATAACGTCATGTAGCATAAAGAACTGATATATAAATTATCTACTTGTAGATTAATGAAAGCAAAATCAAATTACTTCACCTACAATCCAATAGCTCGCCAATTAAATTCTAAAATGGGGTTAAGCTAAAGGCACCGGAGATAAATTCATGTAGCATAAAGAAATTGATATCTAAACTAGCTAAAAAGCAGTAAACAAATTTCACTGAAATCAAAGAATAACAACTCGAATTGAAAGCTAAAGTTCAGCAAAGGAAGCAAATCTCATATCATCACTTGATGCAAAAAACAATATTAAAAAGCTCGAGCATAACCTATCCTGAAATGCACTGATCAGTGTTAGTGGAAAATATAACAATGCTGTAAAATCATGTACAGGAAAAAAAACGATTAATACCATAAACAAAGTATGATAAATGTACAGTGGAAATAAGAGAAAACACACATGAAAACTATACAAAACGAAAAGCAAAACCTCAGCTAGCAGGGGCCCTCTACACAACCTTGGGTAATACGTTGTCACCTCAAAACCACGCTTTAAACAGTCATAAGAAAGCAAAGTTTTTGTATTGCAAAACATAGGATATGTCTCTTGGTTACAATAGCAAACTAATGCTAAAACAACAGCATCAAGACTAACATTAAGACTAAATAATTGCGTTGCAAACGCTTTATTTATAGAGGAAAATAGATAACTGCCTTTTGGAGAAAAATCTTCAGCAAAAGACACGTAAACAGGACAAAATCTGAAAGTTCAGCTTCTTGGTTGCCATAACCATTAAATCTGCGAAGGGTGGGTGTTAGATTGCATCATGGAGACAACCTGTAGATGGAAAAATTGGATCCATGAACTCAGGAACGGTCTTGGACTTTTTCACGTGCTGGAACAGAGTCCTAATTGACGTAGGACTCTTTGTTGACCGTTCGTTGACCGATGCCTTTCTTCAAGAATTCGGCTGAATAGATAGGACCTTGTCCATGTGTAGATCATTTCTGATTTGTCCATGTGCCTCGTTTCTCCTGCCGACACCTGTAACCTACAGAACAATAAAAACAGCTCCGAAATTGCAAGTTAGTTGTGGAAAGTGGCTACATTCCGTAGCTGATGAACAAAATCTAAATCAAATAGCACACACAAGGATATAGTTTGAAAACCACCTAAATGCATTCCTAGAATCAATATGTAACAATCTTTGATAGCTTATGAGGCACTGATATGGGAAAATGGAAGAGAAAAGGTTTAGAAAATTATGTAGAAGAGAGGTAGTTCTGGGGCTCAACATACCCCCACTGTGAAGATGTTGCATGTCCTCATGCAATCAAAACTATGACTATCCTTCCTTCAATTCATCAGCTCTGAGACTTCTGCTAATACATCTGACCTTTTCTTCTTCTTCCTTGGTGTCACTGTCATCCTGGGTTTCATCATAAGGCACCTGTATTTGAAGTTGATGAGGGCTTTGCTCAACTTCTTGTTCTTCTTCTTCAATTTCCTATTTTTCTTGTGCCACAATCCTAAATGCAGCATGGTATTATCATGGATAATTTTGTCCAATTTATTTTGCTCTTTCAACGTCTCATTTTCCGTTTTGATATGCCTGTTCAAGACTTCTAGTTCATAGACTTCTTGTTTTAATGAAATTTCCTGAGCTGTACCAAGCTGATTAGATGAAGTGCCCTATTCTGTTGCAGTCTTTTCCAATGATTCAATAAAATCATACATCTCTTGCTGAGTTTGATCAATTTCTGGGGTGGTCTTTCTTGGATTGATTTCAAAATCTAGTTGAGGAGAAGGAGAATGCTATGGACTATGGTCAGGAGGAGTGATTTCTGGTGACTGTTCTGGTGTTTCCCCTCCTAGGTCGATGAAGTGGCCTTCTTTGATTTGAATTTTCTTCAATTTGCCTTTAAGTCTTGAGCTCCTTCTTAAACTCTGTGAGTTGGTATCTCCCTTTTCTATACTCTACTTCTCCTTTCCTTTTTATTTTGCCTTAGTTGACTGTTCTTTAAGATGAATTAGCCTCTCAGAAAGTATCTGTTCTTCTTCTGAAGAAGGTTCAGGGGTTTGATAAATATCTTCAACATTTATTTTCCCTTTCTGTTTTACTTGTTTTCTAATCTCAGTCAAAGTTTAAGACACCATTTCTTCTTTATTGGTTTCCTTGGTTATACTAGTAGGAGTATCTTGAATGTTTACATTTGTTCTTTTTCTCCTACTTTTTCTTGTTGAGCTACCCTCAAGCATTTCAGGTGGGTCCTAAAAGAAGTTCCTAATTAGGAATTGTTCCCATGTATCCCCTCTCCCTTTCAATTGATTTTCAACCAGAATTTTAACAAGGCCGTGATGATAAAGATGAGGCTCTACATCATCCAGATTCTTTTGTACAGTGATAGAAATCTTTCTCAAGCTACTCAACAAGAAATAAGGCAGATTGATGGTTTGACTCTCTAGAAACTTCATTAATAACCTTATATGGTACATGTACATAGAACCATACCTTCCTTCACACGTAATGAATTTTTGAATTATCAACAGTAGACTGGTCCATTTTTCCTTTAGGGCTGAAACAGGAATTCCACGTTTAAAAACGGATATATCCATACCTGGGTTATGCAAAATGATCCTCCAAGCCTTTTCATCGAAGTCCTTATTTTTGAACCATCGTTCTCCTTCCTGTGGAAGCTTTGTTGCTGTTGCAATGGATGCCTCTGTTACCGGGAATTTGATATCCCCAATCTCGACTTCCATACCATTGAAGGACCTTGCAAACGTCTTTGTGACTTCTTTATTATGACCTCTGAACTTCTGAATAAACTGCAGCCATCTTGCTTTCCTTAACGTGATTTTTAGCTGTGGATAACCCTCCATAAATTTAGCTCCATCTAGTTTTGTTCTTACCAGAAGACCCATTTCTCCTCCTTGCTTTGAAAATAACTTTGTAGATGATGGTTTCACAGGAACAGAACGGTTATATGAGTGGAAAATGGAAGAGGGTTGTGGAGAAAACCAGTGGTTACAAAGCAGGAGGAATACAGAGCATGCAATGAGAGTGTGTTCACGGAGCAGAGGCCTGTGTAAACAAACCCTGAACTGGCAATCGTAAACTCAGTGTGAGAGTATGGAGACAGAGTGAGATTGGCAGAATTTTGAAATAAAAGGTTGCGGAGTGGATGTTGGCAAATTCATAAAATGATTTCGGAGTGGGGCATTAGAGGAGGAGAGCCGTGGTTAATTGGCCTACATCTTCATGATTAGTCGGTTCAACAGGTGTAATGCGGACATACAACCGAGTACGAGTTAAATTCGGAAGAGGATTATGAGGTCGTTGGAATTTGATTCGGAGGTCATGGTGGAGTTATGCAGAGGTCATGGAGGAGTTAAGGTGGCTATCAAATCAATCATTACACATTATGTAGTTTGTGATTTTATGAACTATACAGATCATGTGTTTAAAGTGTTATTTGAAAATGATTTTTCTCATACCTTAGAATCTTACCACTTCTGTTCGCTAGCTTTTGATTGGCTGCCTCTTGTAGGTGCTTTTAGGTGCTGACGTCTTCAAAATATTTTCCTCTTCCATACCTGAATCTGACTTTCATCATTATTTGGCTAATCACCTGACTGTCACTGCAAAGTAACATAGGATTAGCTGCGGAATCAGTATTCAGTTGCGGAATCAGAATTCAGTTGCGGAAACTGACACATATGACTTGGCAAAGTGAATGGAGATGGATGGAAATGAAAGATGACTGAATGAATGATATATGGAAAGCTGAACATGAAGATAAACTGAAAGAAATTTTATTGGTGGAATGTGGTGGCGAGATGGAATGAAAATGAAATGAAATGAAATGTCATGAAATGAAACAACTATGAGTGAAATGAGAGAGATTTTTTTTTTGGAAAATATAGGGCGTCAGAAGCTTCTGATTTTCACCCTGTATTTTTTGTATAAGACTGCCAATCAGTGATTGGTTTTCAGGCTTATACATTTTGTTTTTAGATGATGATGATGAAAAGAACAAAGACTAGGCTGGTGGATAAGAAGGATTCTTCTTCACCAGCCTCATTGCAGAATTATCTTGAAAGATTTTGATACACTCCTCCTTTGAGAGTGGCTTATGATAGATCTTCAATCTGTGACCATTCACAATGAGAGGAGTTTCATACTCATCAATTGTTTCGATTCTTACTGCTCCATTGCTAAAAACTTTTTCAATCTCATATGGCCCAAGCCAATGAGTCTGAAATTTACCTTGAAAATATTTGAACTTGGAATCAAATAGCAATGCCCAATCTCCTTCTTGAAACTTTTTGTCCTTGATGTATTTGTCATGCCACTTAGCTCTTTGATGTTGAACTAGATTAGTTCTTAGAATTGCTTCTTGTCTGATCTCATTTAGTTCATTCAACTGCTCCATTCTATGCTTTTGGGGTTCTGATAGATCCATTCCCAATTGAACTTCCATTTTGAAGGTCTTAACTTGAAACTCAATGGGGAGCAGAACTTCCTTCCCATAAACAAGTTCATAGGGAGAATGTCCTGTTGTGTTCCTCCATGTGGTTCTGTAGGCCCATAAGGCTTCAGGAAGCCTTTCTTCCCAATCTCTTCTGTGTAGATGAAAAATCTTGGTAATGATGCCTTCAACTACTTTGTTTGTGGACTCCACTTGACCATTTGATTGTGGATGGTAAGGAGTGGATTTTTTGTGCTTGACCCTGTATTCTTCCATCAACTTCTCCATCAGTTTGGATGTGAATTGACCTCCCTGATCTATCAAAATTTCTCTTGGAACACCAAAGCGAGTAAAAATATCCTCATAAAGAAAACTAACAACTGAATTTTCAGTAGCAGAAAATAATGCTTTGGCTTCTACCCATTTAGTGACATAATCAGTACATACTAATATATACTTTTTCTGTTTAGATGGAGGATTAATAGGTCCAATAAAGTCTAAAGCCCATTTTTCAAAGGGTTCGATGAGTACCTGAGGTTGTAATGGCATCTCATTTTAGGGGGTAGGTTTCCCTACCCTTTGGAAGTTGTCACACCTTTTGACATATTGTTTTGCATCTTTGAAGAGGGACGACCAATAATATCCTAAAGAAAGGATTTATAGGCTGTCCTCTTGTCAGCAAAGTGTCCACCGCACGGTTCATCATGACATTCTTTGATAATTTCAGGCATTTCATCTTCCATGACACATCTGCTGATCACAAAGTCTAGCCCTGTTTTAAACAATTCGTTAGAAATATATGAATATCTTGAACTCTCCTGAATAATCTTTCTTATTTCACTAGGAAATAAATGTGGAGGTAGTTTCCCTGTAACCAAATAGTTAGTCATATCTGCAAACCAAGGAGTTTTAGTAGTGACTGCAAATAAGTATTCATCAGGAAACTTATCCTCTACAAGTGAATCTTCTTTGATATTCTGAATCCTAGAAAAGAAATCAGCTACTGTGTTTTGTTTCCCTAGTATATCTAACACAGTAATATTGAATTCCTGCAAAAGTAGGAGCCACCTTGTAACTCTGCCATTAGTAGCAGGTTTTCTCATTAGATATCTAATTGCAGAATGATCAGTATGAATAAAAGTTTCATAGCCTGTTATATAATGTTTGAACTTATTAATTGCATGAACAACAGCTAATAACTCTTTTTCAGTCATTGTATAATTTAACTCAGTGGGAGTTAAATTTTCACTGGTATAGTAAATGGCATAAGAAATCAAGTCTTTTTGTCCCAACACATCTCCTAGAGCTGTATCTGAAGCATCTGTAGAAATATGGAAAGGAAGTTTCCAATTTGGTTCTCTCAAGATAGACGCTTCAGATATTCTTGTTTTCAAAGCTTCAAATGCTGATTGGCTATTAGGACTCCATTTGAATTCAGTATTTTGTAAGCAATTTGAAGAGTGGAGATGTTATTTTGGTAAAGTTTTCTATAAACCTTATATACTAACCAGTAAATCCTAGAAAACTTCTAACATCTTTTAGACAATTTGGAATAGGTAATTTGGAGATGACTTCAATTTTTGATTTATCAATTTTAATCCCATCCCCCGAAATATGATGTCCCAAAACAATACCTTCAGTAAACATAAAGCATTTTTCATGGCTTAATGAAAGGTTTGTTTATTTACATCTTATAAGGACCTTTTCCAAATTTTCTAAGGTTTCTTCAAATGTATACCATAGACTATAAAATCATCCATATACACCTCTACACATTCATGGATTAGATCCAAAAAAATTCCTAGTACTGCTCTTTGGAATGTTGCGGGTGCATTGCATAATCCAAAATGAAGCACTCGGTAGGCAAAAGTTCCCCATGGACAAGTAAATGTGGTTTTATCCTGATCTTCAGGTGCTACCTGAATTTGATTATAACCACTAAAACCATCCAAAAATGAAAGTACTTTTTGCCTGCTAATGTATCTAATACTTGATCAATAAGGGCAAAGGAAAGTGATCCTTCAAAGTTGTTTTATTCAATTCCCTATAATCAATGCACACCCTCCATTTACCATTTTTTTGGGTACTATAACCAAGGGAGAAAGCCATCGGCTATCTGAAATTGGGTAAATGAAGTTCACATTGAGTAGTTTTTGGAGCTCTTCTTTCACAATCTCCCTAAGATTGGATTCATCCTTCTCTAAGGTTGTCTGATTGGTCTACTGTTTTCCTCAATATATATATATGATGGATGCAAGTCTTAGGGTAAATACCTTTCATATCAGTATACTCCCATGCAAATGCAGTAGAATGTTTTTGCAAGATTTTGGTTAGTTCTTCCTGTTGTGACTTTTCCAATTTTTTGTTGATATTTAGTGTTTTACCTGAGAAAATCTCAATGGTAGAACTACCAAACTCTTCCATAGAGTAAAGAGACATTTGTCTTGATGATAAATACTCAATATCAGAATCTAACTAAAATTGTGTGTGGTCATATTCTGAAGATGTTTCGAAATTTTCTAATGTGTTCAGAATTTGACTATCTTCGCTAATTTCATAAATAGTAAAGACAGGTTGTATAATGTCTTCATCATTGACCCATTCGTTGTCTCCTACTTCTGTAATTTCTTTTTCTAGAGGATACAAATTGAATTTCTTTGTCGAACTACCATCAGAAATGTACATATCCCCAGATCTACAACTAATAAAAGCATCAGTTGTGGCTAGCCAAGGTCTTCCTAAGATGAGTGGGTGCCCTCCTAAATTACTCTTGGGAGTCAAAATCATGAAATCTATTGGATGTTCCCAAGAATCTAAGGAGACTAAAATATCTTCTAATACACCATCTGGTTTGATTATTGATCTATTTGAAAGTTGCGGTAAGGTGGGTGTAAAAAGAATATTAGGAAGTTTAAGTTGTTCCATAGTTTGTCTACTCATAATGTTTATAGCAGCCCCTAAGTCAATGAAAGTATTTGGAATTTCTATCCCATTTATATGTGTCTTGACAATTGGACTACCTGGATCCACATATTTTTGCATGATAATTTTTCCCATCATGATATCTACAATTTTTCCTACCAGGTGGATTCTTCTTGTATCTCTTGGTTTCCTTCCTGGTCTTTTGAGACTCAACTCCTTTATTGTTTTTGCTAGAATAGGAATATCTCTAATGGCTTGTAGCAAGGGAATATTGACACAGACATTCTTTAATTCATCTAGAAAATCATAGTCAGGCAACAAGATTTGTTTTTCCACCCCTTTGTCAATTTGTAATCTTTCAGGGAAAGGAGGTGTGGGTGAAGATGCAAGTTACTCAAATATAGGAGTTGTGGGGGTTGACTCTTTTTCTTTTTCTTTTTGAATGATTGGGTTTTGGAGAGATGTTTTGTCAAAACCTTTATTGACTTTAAGAGGATTATCCTCAGAGGTATCTTGTTCTTGAACATCTATAGAAGGTTTTTCTAAAACTCTACCAGGTCTGAGTTGAACATCATTAAGAGGAACAATCATATCGGTAGGAAATTGTTGTCCTTCTACCATGTAAGCATTCTGAGGATTTTTGTTGTTGGGATTTGGCAATGGTTGAGCTGGTAGTTGATTTGTATTTTGTTGAAATGGAAGCAAGAGTTGAGGATTTGGATTTTGTTGAGAAGGTTGTTGTTGTGGAAATGGCAATGAAAGTTGCGGGTTTTTATTTGGAAGTTGTGGATTTTGTTGGTTTTGAAAAGATGGAGCATATTGATAAAATTGAACAAATCTCCCATAAGGATTTTGCATCCCTTGTGCCCATGATTGATATGGATTTTGAGGTTGGGGCCAAGGTTATTGCCAAGAATTCCAATTTGGCAAGAGCTGAAAGTTCATAGGGTTGTTAAATCCTTGATTTTGTTGCCCCTACCAAGGTCTTCTTGAAACAAAACAAAGGGACTCTACTGAATTTGGATCTTTTTGAAAGATAGCCTTAAGCCCGAGAATTGAAGGACAATCCTTGGTCTCATGACTTTCTAATCAAATCATACATGTTTCTACAACTTTTGCATCCAAGGCATCAGCTTCTGCTTTCTACTTGTTTTGTATTTTAAGGGTGTCTAGTTGTTCACTAAGGCTTCCTAGAATATCAGGTTTGAACTCATCATGCATATTGCCAATCTCTACCCTACGTACTGATCCAGTTGCAGATTTGTTTTCTCTAATAAGAGAAGGATCTCTAGGCCCTTTTCCTGTTTTAGATTTCCCCTTGAGAGATGGACACATAGTTCTACTATATCACAAAGTGGAAGTTGAGAAATGTCTCCCTTCCCCATCATGTTTAAAATATCTATCCATTCATCTTTAATGGCTTTAAATAGAAGGGCTTTCAAGGTTTCCTCATCTAAATTACTCATTTTTGCTCTCTTTAAGTTGTATTGAAATCTTTCAAGTAAATCCTCCAAGTTTTCATCTTCTTTTTGCACATCTTGAATACGTCATCCTTATGATTGGTGGGCATACAATAGTCCAGGTATCTATCCAAAAATGTCTATTTCATATCATTCCAAGTCCTAATAAATTGAGTGACTAATCCCATGAACCATTTCAAAATAGCTCCTTTCAATGTTGAAGGAAACAGTTTGAGTTTTTGAGAGTCTTCCATATAGTCATAGGTTCGGCACAAGACTTCAAACTCAAATAGAAATGTTTCAGGATCCTCACTTCGCAACCCATAAAAGTTTGGGAGGACATATGGTGAAATGTTTTTCATTGTTGTATGAGTTTCCTCATCGGCTATAGGGAACCCAAATGAGTTATATCCTTCCATATTTCCCCCATTATTACATCTACCTCCACCATTGTTGCCTCCATTATTTCCTCTTCCTCTACCTCTACCCCCTCTTCTAAATCCATCTACTACGTTCTCCGTCATGATAGTTTCCTCAGAGTCTTTTGGTTCTTCTATTAATGGTGGACGAAAGAGATTTTCTCCCTTTCCCTCTTCTTCAGGTGATTCTACTTCTTGGATTACAATATGTTCCCTTGTAGAAGTGAAGAAAGGTTCTTCTCCTAGATCAGATTTAGTAGATAGTGTGGGAGAATCTTCTAATTCAGTTGTTGCTCCTCGAATTCCAAGAATCCTAAGGCTGTGAGTAGATGGAGGTGAATCTTGTCTATGCCTTGAAGTAGCTAGAGTTGTGAAAATCGAACTCTTGGCCCTAGCTATAAACCTTCCCTTAGAATCTCTTGCTCTATGCATGTCATTTTTTATTTTTTATTTTTCATTCAAGTCGGGCTAATAATTCTCTTTCTGATCTTCCAGATCACACTAGGTTCAAGAAGAGAGCATAATCAAGAAATTATTGAACTAATAACTCTCTCTTCTAATCCTCCAGATCACACTAGGTGCAAGAGGAGAGCATACTTCAATAAGTTATCAATTTTTTCCCTTTGTGAGAGATCGGCTACCTAGTTACACTTCCCTAGCAACAGTGCCAAAATGTTTAGTCAATTTAGTATGTCCTAAATTGCTACAATAATTATCAATCCGGGAGTCGTAAACTGATGAAGTTTGGCGCACTATATGTGCAAGACAACCTCTTTCTTACTTTTTATTGTTTTCAATTTTTATTTTGTTTTGGGGGTTTTATCTTCGTTTATCTCCTAATGTGAATGGAAATCCTATCCCTGAGTTTTAAGAATACTCTAGAAGGCAAGTATGGATATAGATTTTAAGGCAATTATGTCCTCTATAATGATTTCAAAACTTAACACTTCAGAAGGTCTTAAAACATACTAGTAATGAAATTAGTACTTGAATAAGAATGGAAATGTGCTGCTATTCAAATCAAACAAATAATGAACTACCGATCATGAAATCACTATCTCTGCTGCTTATCTAAATACAGAAAAATAAGTTAAGCTACTGCACTCAAACAAATCAAAAACTGCAAACTAATAAAAGTAAAATCAATTCACTTCATTCATAGTCCGATATCTCACCAAGTAGTCTTCCCGGGGTTAAGCTATGGCTCTGGAGATAACGTCAATAACATGAGGAATTGATATCTAATTGCAGAAAAATAAAACTAAAATCAAATCACATCATTCATAGTCCGGTAGCTCGCCAAGTAGTCTTTTCGGGATTAAGCTATGGCTCTGGAGATAACATCAATGATATGAGGAATTGATATCTAATCGCAGAAAAATAAAACTAAAATCAAATCACATCATTCATAGTCTGATAGCTTGCCAAGTAGTCTTTCCGGGGTTAAGCTATGGTTATGGAGATAATATCAACGATATGAGGAATTAATATCTAATTGCAGAAAAATAAAACTAAAATCAAATCACATCATTCATAGTTCGATAGCTCGCCAAGTAGTCTTTTCGGGGTTAAGCTATGGCTTTGGACATAACGTCAATGATATGAGGAATTTGATATCTAAGCTAACTAACAAAGAAAATGAATAAGACTGGAATCAAAGCATAACTGAAATTGAAAAGCTAAGAAAGACAAAGTCAGCAGAGAGGCTAATCTCATGTCACTAGTTATTTTAAAAATTGCATGAAAATGCCCGGGCCTAGCCTATCCTGAAACACACACTAATCAGTGTTAGCAAAAATATACAATACTTGAAAAATCATGTACAGGAATGAAATGTTAACATCATAACTAACTTGTGAAATATACACAGATGAACAAACTATGAAATATGTGCAATGGAAATAAGGAAACAACACATAAAGACTTTATACAAATAAAGAAAACAAAATCTCAGCCAGCAAGGGCCCTCTGCATGGCCTTGGTCAACACACTATCAGTCTGGAATTATGCTTACACAACGATATAAAACAGAGTCTTGTTATATTGCAAAATAGAGGAAGACTCCTCTCGTTACAACAGCAGGACCAGTTCACAGCACAGTACAATGACTAACAACAAAACAACATCAAAAACTAACTAAATCTATGTGTGTGCAAACGCGTTATTTATAAGGGAAATTTCATAATTGTTTTCCTATGAAACACTTTCAACAGACGACACGTAAAAAGACAGCATCCGTGAGCTTAGCATGATGGTTGCCAAGATCATTCAATCTATCAAAAGGTGGTTGTTGGATTTGCGTGATGGAGGCAGTATACAAATGTCAAAATGAACCCATGAATCTAGGAACAATCTCAGACCCTTCACGTGTTTGAAAACAGAGACCTATTTGTTGTAGAACTCTTCGTTTGACCACCATTTGACCAAGGGCTTCCTTTGCGAATTTGGTTGAACCAATAGGACCTGATCCATGTCTAGATCATTCCTGAACTACCCACGTGCCTCGTTTTGCTTAATGACACCTGTAACCTAGAGATCAACAAAAACAGCTGCAAAAAGTGGCTGCATTCTGTAGCTAATGAGAAAAATCTAAGTCAAATAGCAAACACAAAAACATAGTTAGAAAACCACTTAAATGCTCTTTTAGAATCAATATGTAATGATCTTTGATAGCTTATGAGGTACTGGTGAGGGAAAAAGTGTAGGAAAGTATGTAGGAGAGATGTAGTTTCAGGGCTCAACAGGAAGCAAATATGTCGAGGCTATAGATGCCTGCAGGCAACAAAAGCTTTGCTGATGTTATTGAAGTCATATTTTCAACATCAATATTTATTATAATTCCCTTTTCTTATCTTCTATCTTTACTATAGAGAGATTATGTTCCTAATTTAATTTGAACCTTTATGCATGCGATGTCTTTTAAAAATCAATCATAATAGTTTTAAGCGGAATAATGATAATAAAGTATTTTTCCTGCGTTATTTTTCCTTTTTCCTTTTCGAATCACCTCACGACATCTCCTCACTTAGTGATAATTCTCATTATATGCATTGGTTTTAGCACTCTGATATCTTTTGGGATCATTTCATTAATATGTGTACCTTGCCACTTTCATCACCCCTGTACTTTGCCGCCAGCATGTTATCCCTTCACTCATTTGGTTGAAGGCGACCTATTATTTCAAAGGGGTCGAGGAGCAACCTCCAATGTACTTATGCATGCGTGTCAGCTCTTTATTTGATTTTGCATGGCAATATGACATTCCATGATCACAGAGCATGTGGTATAATAACAAGTCCTAGATAATGGTATTTATGCTTATAAAGTATCATCCGATATAACCATTACAACAACTTGTTGTTCCATCACTCGGCTCTGTTTATTGTTGTGCTATCTCTGCTACACTAACTGTTTGTAGAATTCAGGTAGTATGGGAGGAAGAACAGTCCGCAAGGAGCCATTAATACTGGTTGTTTTTGATGCAGCCAGAGAAATTTTAGCCCGATCTGGGTGGATAACATACTTTATGCGATTTCAGCCACCCAACGAGGAAATTGCCATTGAATTCCTATGAAACTTACGGAATAGAAAATACATGGTAAGGGGCAAACAAATCACAGTATCAGACACTGTGATAGCAGAAGTATCTGGTTTACCAGCCGGAGGATTCGTATGGTCTAACAAACAATTGAAGTTGCATGATGCTATTGAAGCCTTTAAGGATGAAGGACAAGAGCTGATCAAAAAAGGCAAAGGCATTCAGCCATCTTCGCTAGGAGAACCATGGGGAGAATTAACAAGAATCGTCCAGAATTACATCACATGCGATGGGTGCAAAGACATGGTAAGGCCGCATCAACTCGAACTCTTAGTAGTTCTGAAACAAAAGTGCTTTGTAAATTTACCTGCATTATTGAATTTTTTACTACATGACACCACTGAGAGGCTAAGATGGTCCCGACACATAGAAACTGTAGTAAGCCACCACTGTGTGATTAGGTTGATAGTTAGCTACAACCTCGCCCAGCAGCAATCAAACTGGGAGGAACTAATATTTTCTCTCGAAGGAGGTTTGTCTCTGCCTGCACCTAACATTGTTCCGAAAAGGAAGAGGACTACCCTTGCAATGAACACTCTCCAAAAGTGCAGACATTCCACCAAGCTAAGGATAAACTTAGGAGTGGCCAAAAATCCCCAGGGCAGTATCAGCCAACCCATAGAACTATCTAGCCCAGGAAGTGAGCAATACTTGCAATTAGAAGGACGGGATGACCCTAAATCAAACCATGAGGAAGAAACAGGGCATTTTGGGGATAAGCAAAGAAATGAATCAGGACTCCCCTCAACAATAAATACAAGTCCCCCAGGAGATTTATTGTATGATATCGAATTGGCTGAGATCTTGGCTAATATGAATGATTTCATACAGCTTGAAAGCCCACTCAATTTTAATTTGGGAACAACTCAATCTCTGGAGAACTCTGGCCATGACATAATTCTATTAGAAAATGTAAGCCGCGAAGTGAAAACAAGTGCAAAGGCCATTCAAGAAGAGGTGAACCAACCTGGTGACATGCTTCCAGGAGAACCTAGCCAGGTAGGCCTAAACACAGAAAATATAGGCCAAACAGAAGTAGTAGAAATAAGCCAGGAAAACGATTACCAATCTGGGGACACGGTTCTTTTAGAATAGAGCTAGGATGAGCAACCAAGCTTGTTAGAAGTAGAAACTATTAACAGAACAATTGCTCCCCCAAAAAAGTACAGAGCCAAAATTAAAAAGCTTAGGAAGGAATAGTAGATGCTTCGAAAAACAGTAAAAAGGATCAGAAGAAAGATAAATGAAATATCAGCGGGGAAGGTTCCAGACAAAACCTCGGAGATAGTAAATGTGGTAGTTCAAACTGAATTATATGAAAGAAGGGTTGCAGGGACTCAAACTGAGCCCATACTCACTCAACCTATTAAAGAATAGCATGCAATTCTTGCAGAAGTAGCTAGCCAGACAAAAGTTGTACCCTCTTATAACATAGCTATTCAGACGGAGGTGGTACCCTCCTATAGCATGGCTACCCAAACAAAGGTTTGGACTCCCATAATAAAGAAACACAGACAATAGGCATCCCTTCTCATAGCAGAAGTACTCAGACAACTATTCAAGCCAAAGATGTCATGATATGCAATGACCCTAGTATATTGAATCTTCAAGAAGATTTAGCACAAGCTTGGCTTGCCGTAGAATGGCTTAAACAAGAAACTATCTCCCAACAAAAATACCAAGAATTGCAGACGCAGCTTTGGGACATGAATACATCATAGAGTGAGACCTTCGACAAATACAGAAAATCAGAAGAGAAAATTGAGAAAATTAAGCTCAGATTAGGGAAGGTCACGAGTCAAACAAACATTATCTGCTCATTATATACTGATGTCTTGGCATGCAGATCTCCTGCCAATAATTATGCCTTATTTTTGTTAGAATGATACTTGATGTTAAAAATTAAAGCCGTGAGATCTGGAAAACCAATCAAATTAAAAACAATTGAAGATTTTATAAATTGTTGCAAACAGCATGGGGTAAAAGTTCAAAGGTTGCTTTGTGAATTCTACCTACGCAGTTTTGTATTAGAGGAACAGGTGGAAAAGAACCCCAACCCTTTTGTGGGGGATGTTCCATTCCAAGATTTTATCTCATATGTAGTCAATCAACTGAAATGGTTCAAGGATCATAACATGTTCCAAAAACAAGAGCATGGACTGGATCTTTGGGTTAGAAGTGAACCCAAGCATCCTTTGCAAATGTTAGCCAATCACAAGAGTCTGATGACAAGGGAAGGGGTGGTTAAAATTTTGGGGCCTATTTAGAAAGAGATTGTACGAAAGGGAGTAGAATACTTCCTCTCCATTCAGGAAAGCTCCTTGGTTGTAGCCAAGCTCAAGTAGACAGTCTCCATTAGTAGTGTACAAAATAGAGAACCATTTAATTACAAAAAATTTAAGCTAGCTACAGACCGTTTTGTCACATATAGCAATCTCATTTTGAGAGAAGGTCCTTATTGGCTAGGATGTCGATTCTGTAGCCCCATCATTTGGTATCTTGCTGAAAATTATCGAGCTATCTACGAATTGCCTGAATGACAGACAGGGCCCATCTTTGAGCTCTTGGCCTAGAATCATGGTTTTAGACCACTTTACGACATTCCTTCTCTAGCCTATTCTTTAACTTCTCTGCATACGAATTACTTGATTTTCATGAGGACATGAAACATGGTAAGTAGGGGAGTATGTTGAATCACGAAATGGGTATGCAGTTACTATTAATCTCACCATCATTTTCCTTTGTTCTTACCTTTTCTATATCTTAATGCGTTAATGTCTTGATTAATTATGGTAAGAAATGAAGGAATTATCTGCAGTTACTATTTAGCTAATTATTACCCTTCTTTATGCAGGGAAACAACAAAAGGGACAATTTTTGTTCCCTAATGAAGGAACAACAAAAATCAACAAGCAAAGGAAGGAACGTGGTGGTTATGGACAAGGCTAAATATGAATCAAGAGGATCAGCACGAGAAAGGAAAGGATGTCTGAATTTGAAAATCGGTTGTGAATCCCTCAGGATCAAGAGATCGTGAGGGATCGCATTTACCATTTATCTTTTACACTCTCTGATTATAAAAGGAGACGATTGTAAGAAGAAGAGGAATATTTGTTGTTATTGAATTTGTAATTTTAATTACAGACTCTCGTTGTTGAGAGAACACGGTTATATTGTAATGCTACTTACATTCGATGATTAATACATAAGTGAAGTTTTTATTCCCTCGCATCATCTGAAGTAAATTAGCAGTGTCCGTTGGCAGCTAAGGGCCCAGCCTCTAGTGGATTTAACTGCTTTCTTTGTGTCATACATTTCCAATTCTCGCAAGTGTGATCATTTCATAGTTTTCTTTCTTTCTATGATTTTATCTCCTTTTTTGTTTATTGTTTTCTGGTGTTGACAGAATATCTCTGCTTTATATGAATTACAGCATTGTCGTTTGATTCAGTTCACTTTAATTTTAGATTGAGTTACTTAGATAAATATTCAACTTGATTTAATCAATTGTAAAGAGTTTAACTATCGATATTGGACTCTCAGATTGATATCATTGTTTTTTAAATTATTTACTGGAGATTGGGTTTTATTTAGATTAAATCAATTAAGAAGAGATGAGTTATTGCTACTGTACTCTCAGCTGATGCCATTTCTAGTCAAATTGCTTGTGTAAGGATTGATTACAATTTCAGTAGAAGATTGAATCTTGAAGTTTAGATGTTATATTCCCTTTAATGATTGCAATTGGAGTTTATTAGATGCATCCATTTACTCTTGTAATTAAATATCTATACTGTAATTTAGGAGACATTGCTCTTTGAATTAACAGCAGCCACATACTGTGTACACTCTTTAAATAAGATGACTTACTTGGATTGATAATTAATGTGGGTTAATTAGGAGCTTTAAAAGGCACCTTTTATCAACCAACAACATCTTGCTGCAAATAAATCTCATGTTCTATCTCTCGCTTGGGTGGAAGCCCTTTAGGCTCTTGAAACAAAATATCATAATCAGAAACAGCTTTAACTAGATCTTCTTTCTGTTTAGGATTACAGCCTTGGAAAGCATCGGATTTATCAATATCCTCTACTTTCACAATCATAAGTAAAAATTGTTTACTTGAATTTACAATTTTTTTCATCTATCCTAAATTTATGATAGAGAAATTATATTTGAGTTTATGAGCCCTTACAATATATTCAGTTCCATGCTTAGTGAGTTGATACTTATTTTCATTTCGATAGAAGATAGCATTTCTATTGTACAATTATGGACTTCCTAATATAATTCTACATATATCCAATGGGACTATTTCTAACTCAACCTCATCTACAAACTTTGACCCAATAGAAAAATGAAGTTTACATTGTTTCGTAACTTGTAGCTTAGTTTTATCACACACCCAATCTAATGGATATGGTTTTTTATGAGGTTTTGTTTCTAGATGCAACTTCCTTACAATTGCTTTAGAAATCAAATTAACTTGTGACCCACTATCAAATAAAGTATCAATTTTAGTATGCTTGGAAATGACTCTAATATGAAATAGCTCATTTCTTTTCCTCTCTTCATTATCATTATCAACAGAATGCGAAGAAGTAATTGTAGATGCTTTAGAATCTTTACCTTTTATACCTGTAGCTATAATCGTTGTCTCATCACCTGAATATGACCCCATGTCCTTTTGAATAGTAGCAGTATTCTTTCGCTCTTTACTCCTGAACTTCTTAGGCTTCAATTCTAGATGCAATGACCAGCAATGTGCCTCATCGTGTCCTTCCTTCTTACAGTGAGTGCATGAAGGTTTATCCTTCTTCACAGTGTTTGTTTTCTTCTCCTTCCATTTAAGTTTCTTCTTGCCTTTATTCTTGCTTTCAATAAGTTTAGATGATTTCCCAACATCTTGGGTTACATTTTTACCTCCAGCTTCTAGATGAGTTGCTTGAACTAATACATCGTTTAAGCTAGTTGGATTAAACATAAGTATGGTATGCCTCAAATAACTATGAAGACCACCTATGTATTTCAACAATGTCTCTGGTGAGTCCAATGATATGCCTAACGTTAAAGCTCTCTTACAGAATTCTTGAGTATAACTTTGAACACTTTGAACTTTTAATTGACGTAGTGTTTGCCAACTCATCATTGCTTGTTGCATATAAGCTAAAGGATAAAATTGCTTTTTAATAGCAGAAACAAATTCATTCCAAGTTAAAATAATTTTACACCATACAGGTGCGGTTCCTCCAAGTCGAAGGCTAGCAAGATGGATCTTCTTCCTTTCTGAAACAACTTTCTACACCCTTCAATATACTTCAATTTGTCTCATCCAATTATCAAGCTTTTTAGCATTAATTTCTCCATCATAAATTGGCAAATCAAATTTTACATCTAATTTGATCAAAGAGGATTTCTTCTTTTTCTTTTTAGAAGAACTAGTTTTATGAGAAGAAGACAATGATGACGATGATGGTGATGATGGAAGAGATGGTGGAGGAAGCTTTTCCCTTGTCTCTTTATCTAGAGGAAAAAAAATAAAAGGTTCCTTTGTTCCCTTATCTGGTTTAGGTGATGAAGTGCCTTCACCTATACCCTTTTTAAACCCATTATACATCTCTTCCACCATTGCACATATCGTCATGAAACTATCCAAGAATTGGAATTCTGACCCAAGTGGAGTTTCTTCTACCATCCTTCTTTGATAAAAGCCCCTTCCAATCTCTGGATTCGCTTCAACAAGTTCACCTTCACCTCGTCCAAGCCTCAACCTAGTCATCATTCAAATCTCCACACAAACTTGTCAAACCTTAAAAACCTTGATGCTCTGATACCACTTGATCCATTAATGAAAAAGGTATTATAGACTATGTGTGAGTTTTTTTAAGTTACTTAGTGCAACGGATCAAAAATATTGTGAATAACATAAACACATAAACAATTTGAAAACACATTCAATCACATCAACATAGCCAAATTTAATAAAGGAGTTCACTAAAATTTATAACTACATCTCCTGGTCCTTTCTCTTCTAGTGCTTACCTCTTTATTTTGTCTTCAAATTGTTGTTATGGGTATGAGTTCGAAAAACAGAGTCTCAAATAAGAAAATGGATCTCGCCACTGCATTCAGCTCAAAATTTCAATTCAAACAAGTATAAACTTGACCATATTTGGACACTGTGACCTCCAAACCCCCTGGAATGGTCAAAAACCATAATCCTCTGTCCCTACAAAACTACTCTCTCTGTGGCAAAAACCACTCTAACTTGCATAAAACACCTTGGACTATGCATTGGTGGTAGGGCTTCGGCATGTTCTTTATGTTTTGGTGAGATGGTATTATATACCATATGTAGTTTCAATCTGTGGTGAACATGGGATAATGAGATAACACAAAATCAAAGGATAAACCAAAGGACCGGTGGGCATGGGGTTGACCTCGATTGTACAACCTTCTCCCGGTGGACATCCCAACACCAAATGATCCAATGGCTATTGCGTCATGCTCGTCAACTAACCCAGACGATATCCACCATCGATTTGTCTGTCTGATCTTACGGTTGTCGTGCAATCTCGCATGAAATTAAGCTCAACCGATATCAAATTGAGAGTGCATGAGAAAAACAGTTTTCTCGTGCTACGTGTTACTCACTAAGGGTGATCATGTGAAATTTTACAATACCACTTCCCACCTTTAGGGCATGTGAGAAACCATTTACCACTTGTCTGCTAGAACTCAAAGAAGTTAATCATCTTTTTAATAACCACATCACGTCTGTTTAAAATATTAACCTTCTTGCTTGTTCTAACACGATATGCGTCGATCTCTACTAATGGGATGATCACCACTCTCGTTCGTTAATCTAACTGATCCAACAACTGTGGTGTGAACCAATCACAAATTTCCATGTCACCTTCTCTACTGAAATCATCCAGAACCCGTGACTCATTCCCGAGTTGCCATGTGTCCTGTTGACGTAGGCATTGACTGTTGACCTTTGATTAGTTCTAACTTCTCCATCTGGACTCGAATTTACACATCATTTTCACCGTTGGACTTGTATTGTCGAGCACTCCAACTTGATCCCACTTTCATCTGCATTTGAATACTTTGATCTGGAGGCAAAACTGAATCCATTTTGGATCAGTAGATCTCAACTCCTATTTTTGTGGAGTTCGAGTGCCACCCTAGGGGAGATTTCCTACATTCTTGGAGTTGTTCTAGAAGGATTTCACAAGGAAATTTGAGCTATTGAGGAGAAGGTTGGATGCAGTAAGGGACCACACACTCTTGTGGGGAGTGAGCTTCATGACATCGTGTGTTCTAGGAATTTAGAGGCATATTCTCTTGGCACCTAGCAGCAATTTTGCAAAGATTTGAAGGGTTGGATGAGTGGATTACATACAGGCCGAAATTCATTTTCCTGGGCCAGCATAGAAATGGTTTAGTTGGGCCTGCACAGTCATTAGTGGAGCACATTGGTTGTGGGGACTTCAACTGGAGTTGGGTCTGAATATTTACAAGGGCATAAAGATAATTCTTGGAGGTTTTCCTAGCTATATTTGGAGGGCTTTGGAAAAAAAATTTCAGGCATTACGAATTACCCAGTTGTAGAGCATGCTCACACAAATTGGGGGTGATTTTGGAAGGTTGGAATTAGGCCCAACACTTTCTTGGTTTTTCTCTGTTTGGTTAGGAGAGGCCAATATTAATTTTTTCTGAATTTTTTGAGCACTCTAGTGGGCTCAAATAGGTGTCTCTTTCCAACAAGTAGTTGTTCGTAATTTGCTCCATTTTGTGGGTTTTCTAGTGTGAAGGATTGGGACCAATTCGTTTCTTGATCCTGTGGGCAAAATGAAGAGGAAGCTATAGTAGAAATTTCAGACCAATTTGAGCATTCCAACAAGGGTTTCAAACCATTTTCAGATAGTAGCAGTGGCACAATTTCTAGGTAGCGCAGAGGCAGTTTGGGGGTTAAAGTTTCTACTCATTGGGGAATATTTCTCACATTGGGTTTTCTTCAACTTTCTTATGCAAGCCTATGTGCACTTGTTCCTTGTTATAATACTCCCATTTATTCCATATTTTTAATAAAATGGCTCATTTGTTTCGAAACTTGTATTGGATGTTTGAGTGCCTTGTGTCTAAAGATTTTTGGTCATTTTCTACTTCATGCTTCATTTATTCATTGCATAATTCCATTAGGAACAATACACTCACTTTCTTCTGTAGAACTTGATCTGAATACTTGTTCTTCCCTACCATACTCTTTGATTCTACCACCTTTATCATAAGTGTCATGTACCCCGTGTATCCATATGGCTACTCACTTTTCCTAAATGTGGTACTAGGAGACCCATCTCTCTCCTAATATCCCTTAAACAAATATTCTTCCCACTTAACTTTAACTCTCCTTGTACTATGAGTCATTGACTAAGTGGCTTCCTCCACTTTCCTTGGGCTATGCTCCTCATCATCTTATTCGTTGGCCCAAATGCCAACTATATTAGACTCAAACTGAGATACTGGATGAGGCTCCATCTTGAGTAGATTGTTATCAAGTACTCTAACCTACTCTTCCTCTGAGGACTCTCTCATAGGCCTGCTTTCCTCAACCATCACTTCTCTCCTATGATAAATGATTTCCTTGTTGTTCAAGGTTGCATCTATCTCTACCTTGAACTCGTATAGAATCTTCATCCTCATACCTATCTACTTATTACATCCAAAATTTAAGTGCTATAGGTAAGACTTACACTTGTTTAAGATGACATTATAATCCATGTCCTCGAGGGTAGCTATCAAAACAAGATTATGCTTAAGGCCTAGAACATATAGGACATCTCTGAAATGGAGAGGATTACCTAACTCCCTCTGAAAATTGATAGTACCATCTCCTCTAGTTGCATACACGTCGTCATCTCCTAGCACAATATGAAATTGCATGTCCTTTTCCTTTAGGTGGCTAAAATTCTTTTTGTTTTCGTTCATATGGAAGGATGCCCTTGAATCAATATAGCATAATTTTCTATTTATTGAGCTTTCCATGCAAGAAATCAATGAGAAATGTTCTTAAATTTGGAAAAAAATGCGGCTACCTCTATTGATGCAACTACATTATTCTTTTTGGATTCCTTCTTCCTATTAGGACACTTAGTGGCATAATGCCGAAATTCATGGAAATTGAAGAACTTTATCTTTCTTAGATCCTTTTTATTTTTCTTGCCTCTTTAACTAGACTCAAGCTCTCCTAGGCCATTATTTCCCTTAGCTTTTCTACCTTATCTTGCTATGGAAAAGTTTTCCTCATGATTTGTCTTTATTTATCTACCATCTATGATCCCTCTCCATATTTCTCTTGAACGCAATCACTCCATAAAATTTCCCAACTAGGAAATTTTTCTCGGCAACTTACTACATCCTCGAAGTCATACCAAGACTTATGGAGTCCCAAATGCATAAGACTCGCAAGTTATTTTTATGCTACTATATTTCCCACACCACCTAGATCATCCCAAACTTTAGTGAACTTTGAAAGATATGTGACGACGGGATCGTATTTTCTCATCTAGATACTTCTTAGCTTCTCTTTGAGATAAATCTTCCTAGAATCATTGGTACCTTGAAACATGTCCAAGATGGATTTGAACATCTCATATGTTGTCTTCTTCTCTTAGAGAAGAATAAAAATATGGTCTCTGACCCCCTCTAGAATGATCCTCTTCACCTTGGTGTCACTTTTATTATTTCTCAACACACATAAGCAACGAAATAATCTCAAAGATTAAAAAACACAGTCACACAAGAGACACAATATTTTTTCTAGGTAAACCCAACTGGGAAAACCCTTCTTTTTTGTAGTATTTGTATTGATAGAGACTGAGCAATTTGATTTCTTAATAGAAAAAATGACTAAGAGAACACAATTATCCTCACTATACTAGTTATACACACCATGCAAACACTCGACCTTTTCTCACTTGCTTCCTTGCATTGATATAGGTCTTATTTCCTTCCACGCGTGCTTACTATTTCCTAGCTCAGAGGACTTCCAATTACTTAGGGCTTGACTCCTATTTATTAGCACAAATATGCAACAAGGAAGCTATCTACAAATTGTGTATTGGATCCTCTAAAGTGCATTGCCACAACAAGGAACTCTCTCACACACAAACTCATGCAAGACAATAATTGTAGAAGTTATGCCTTCGTCCTTCCTTTAAAGGATAGATCCATGTTGAAATTGGCAAGCACAAAAGTAGAATACAAGTTGAGATTGACTTGTTAATTAAGTTTAACTTGTCTCTAACTTTTCTTTTTTGACTTTCTAACTTGTTTCTAACTCGTCCTTTATTCAATTAGAAACTAAAGCTCCCACTTGTCCTCTTCTAAATATGAACTAGCACGTGGAAGTTTGCTTAACTATCCCTCCAACTCTGTGCATGAATAAACCATCTCCATGAACTCTTCCATGCTAAAGGAAACATTTATCATCGTCTTTCTTATGTTTTCAACATTATTTACTCTTAATCTAACAAAGTAAATACTTAAAGTCTATCATGTTCAAAGAGTCAAATCGGTACTCTTGCATATGCTTGTGGTTTTTCATATGAACGCAAAGTAAATTTTACTCCAAACCATTTTTCATTCAAATTCATATCTTCACAAATCACTGCACTTGCATGCACTAAATATATAGGTACATAAAATAATTTTTCTTTCAAACTAGATACTTCTAAATCTTTTTGCACAATTACATTAGCTATATATAAGCATACATAAAATGATACATGTCAATAAGTAACAGAACATTTTTTTGTTCCTCATCATTAATAAATTCCTCTATGTGATAAAATTTTAGGGTACCAACTTGATAATGTATGTCTAAAACTAATATAGGAGCTCAATAGGTCCTCCCAACCAATGACACTTTGTCCTCCAAAGCATCCCCCGAGCATAGGTCTGCAAGTTTCTATTATTTTTGTTATTTTCTCTTGCTCTTCCATAATTTAACACTATGTACCCCTTTCCCCCAACAAGAATACAAAAATAGATTACCCCTTACCAACCATTTGGTAGTTGGTAACTACCTCCACCTCACCCAACAAGTGGAAGGTAATTATTACCTCATTTATTGAGATCTACTTCTAACTTCTAAAGATAACATCATGTCTTTTAGGGAAGTTATGTATCAAACATATCCATTATAATAATTAATCCAATCATTAATATTATATGCCTAGGACTTAATGAATTGGTAATTGATAACCAACATTAACTCGCATCCTTTATCTCATTCAACCAGATGCAACTTTTGTATTAATTTCCGGAGTCTTTATTTTTATTATCAACATAATAAATATAAGATTTACATTCAACCTTTAGTAGTTTATTATATTTATAAACTATTTCCAAATAATTCTTTTAAAGTTATGACACAATCGCACTTAACCATATTTACAAACTCACAACCAAAGCTTCAAGTCAAGGATATCACATAAATAGTACTTTTTCTTATTGCTTGAACGGTTTTGAGATCAGTGTTATTGTCCTCTTGTATGCAAGGAAGAGGTGTTAGAAGTTGTAGATATATGAGGCAACATTAATAATAAGTACAAGGGTAACCATCAAATAAAAAATTATAGGCCACTTTATCATTTCTCCAAAGTGTACTAAGACGATTGACTCCACTAGATCTGATGAACTAAATCCTTATAAAGATATACTCATATAATGAAAAGAATTATATCAACCAAATTTTTACCTCGATTCATAGTTGAAAAAAATATCTCCTTGCTCAAACTCCTCACCTTCTCACACATAAAAATGAAAATGAATAATTTCTAAACACTTAATGCAAAAAAAATTCACTAACTTGAAGAATAGAATTGCCATGTTTTGTGAGTGAAGTAGGGATCTGGTATAGTTGGAGGACTATGGGTTTGAAAGGAATGGTAAAATATCACTTCTCAGAGCTCAACCAATGATTTGATTCAGTCTTTTGTAAACCTCCCAAACTTGTCACTCCTTCCACAATGCATCCCTCCTTCACTTATATCACTTTCACCATGGATACCCCCTACGCAAAGAAAATAACAAGCACGTATGTATGGCTTCTTCTTAAGTATATGTGTATGTTTAAATAATTCATGGGTCAATGGTGAAGAAGGAGGGACGTTAATCCACCCACCAAGTTCAATTTGTTTGGAAGCATAAGTAGGTGGGACTATTACAACATCAACATGCAGTTCATTGGGAGGAATGGGGGCTTTACAACTAGGCTTATTATATGACTTACAGGTATTTTGTCGAGGGTAGAAGTCTTCTCCCTAGGTCGAGTGATAGAGAAAACAACAATACATAAAAATGAGATTATCAGAGAACTAGAAGGAAGTTTTCTCTTTTTTCCAAAGAGGTATATCATAACATACTCTTGTCTTGTAAACCATGTAAGATTTCCTGGCCCTATTCTTTAGGTCAACCATCTTTAGTGTTGATAGAGTTATTGGATATTCCAGTTCACAATTTTTTTTGGCATACGGATCTTGCATGGATGAACTAGAATGGGTGGATTATGAACTAGAATCTAACAATGAAGGCTCTATCTAGACAACCACACTAGAGCATATGGAAAAATAAATGGCACCCCAAATTATAGATCATTTGGACCCAGACCCTAAAGCTACTTCTAAATAAACCCTAGGCACTCAGGGGAAGCCATTTGGAGGCTTGAAGGAAACTTGACATGGGGGGTATGCTTCAGAGAAAGAGATGAAGGATGACCAGGGTTTAGGTTAGGAGGGTTGGTACCAACCAGCAACAAAAGTGTCATGAATTGTTGAAGGATTTATCACCACAAGTGTATGGATAGTTAGTGATTTCCAAAAGGAACCCTCATTGTATGTATTATCCAGCATTTTTATGAATGAGCTACTACTATCATGTAGGATAAAGTTGTCATTGATGTTAGTGACCCTAGCATTGTTGAAGATGATGAAACCCTAACATTGTTGAAGAATACCTAAGCATTTTTGAAGACCTTTCACTATTGAAACCATAGAAATATATGAATCCATGTCAATATGATCTCAAGCCCTAGAATTTTTATGCAAGAACTATATGTTTTATGACTACATGATGCCTTAGCCCAAGAATTGTTCGTGTCTATATGATATTTTTTTGAAGAAAGGCCTAATGGATGAATATGACCTAATCCTAATAGATGAAGAACATATTTGAAATATTCCTTATCTTAAATATGCCCTAATCCTAATGGTTGAAGAACATATGTGAAGGATCCCTTACCTTAAAATCCCTAACATAGAATCCCTAGCATGGAAGAAACCCTAGCATAGAAGAATCCCTAACATGGAAGAAGGCCTAACATGGAAGAATCCATAGTAGACCAATGGATGAAGAACTTATACAGAAGCCCTAACATTATTCAAGCAATATGATGAAACCCTAGCAACATGAAAGAAACCCTAGTTGACATGATCATAATGACAAATAGGGTTTCCTCATGGAATCATTTATAAAAATAAAAAGTAAATAAATAAATAATATCGTTGACAATAGAGACAATATATTGGGAAGATGTTTGCACCATCTTGTAGAGGGATTCAATCCCTTTCCAATGAATACTCACTCACCCTCTAACCCCACTTCATTGAGGATATTTTGAATTTTGAAGTGAAAAACTCTCAAATTGTCAAACCTACATGAGCCTACACAAATCGGCCCACTTCCCCAAGAGACGTGTTTCTTCAGTGTGGAAAACTTGTATCCACATAAGGTTGGAATACTCATTTCAACTATCTAACACGGTAAATATCAAGTGAAGAAAAGAATTCAAGCTACTTTGAGGTGAATTTTGGGTTGCTTCTGTATAGGATATTTGGGCTACTTTTTTGAATAATTATGAACCATCTCTGTGAAATATTATTGGGCAACTAGTGTGATAATTATGAGGTATTCCTATGAGAAATTTGGGTTTCTCTTGTAGGTTATTTTTGGGCTAAATCTATGTAAATGTTTGGGCTATTTCAAGGGATTTTCTGGACTATTTTGTGAAGGATTGTTGGACCATTATATTGAATATGTCACGGTCACTTTTGCAATATCTTCAAGCCATAAGCAAATAGCTTTTCACAGTAGTCAACCACGGCCTAAATGGACTACAATTTTGACCCTTACCGACCTGCAATCTTAGCCCTGTGGACCTACAACTTTAGAAATGTGATGGACCTATGGAGCATCTTTTTTGGACTATGGAAGAGACACTATAATTTAGACATTAGCACTCTAAATTATGGATTGTGGAGTCCGTAAAATGCGGGTTGTGGAGGTACTGAAACTTAGACCTAATTCTTCATTGTGGTGACTTAGAAACTCGGTTGTGGAAGCATTGAAACAAGATGGTGGAGGACTAAAAGAACCTAACTATGACTATAAGAACACCTAAAAATCAGATTATAGAGGCAAGAAACTTGAACTATTTGTTGTAGCTCCTAGAGATAACCCCCAGGTTGAGGAAAGGGTCAGTGCCTCGGACATCATAGAGGAGTGTTTTGAGTATTTGTGGAGATTTGTATTGCACTCCATACTTAATATAATTGGAAATATATTGATTTATAATTTGTTCAATAACCCTTCACCAAGGTAGACTTAAATATACACATATGTATATGCAGGAAGATATCACCCATCCCAAAGGATAAATGTTTTGATATGGTGGCCAACACACAGTAAAATGCATCTCAATATCTGTCATTGTAGTAAAAATGGAGAGAGAGAAAGTAAGGAAAAAAATTCAATGCAAAGGGATGGAGAACACAAAATCCTAAGCAATCAATCCCAACAGAACTATGGAAGAACAATGAGATGAAAGTGCAAAAATTGTGGAGCGCATTTTAAGGTTTCTAGCTCTATATTCTCATGAGTACATCCTTTCACTAAATAATATTGGTAGATATGTAATTTCATAGGTACCATTGATACCCTGTAACATAATTAAATCCATAATTTTAGAGTGAAACCACTCGCTTCTTTACACAATTTCAAAGGAAGATGAACATATGTGAAATGACAAACAGAGAGGAACACATACTACACATTACTCTTCTTGGAATCATCAAGCTCGTTTCATTAATATTTTAAAATGGAGTCCTTATCATAGGTCCAACGCATTTGACATTTGTATAAGAATTAGCACCTCCTGAACAAGCCATTGAGCCAAGAGTTGGAACCTTTTTCTATAAACAACACTCGAAAGATCTGCAAAGGTAGATTTCGGACCTCTAGGAACAGGATTTTGCAACCTTGAAAATTAGTTTCTTCCCCTTATTTATAAAGAGATGGGAAGCTTGAAATAATATTTACAAAATATCTCAGTGGTGCTCCATCTATTTGATCGACTAGTTGTCTCGGTGTGTGCCTTTTCAAATGATTGCATAACATATTGATTCCTTCTTCAAAATGCAACAAATTACAAAATAACAAACATGGGAAAAATACATGATGGCCACAACAAAATATATCCATGTTGATTCATGTGATTGCCTCTGATCAATCCATGTCTCTGCCACATTGTTCCTCTACATTTACCGGTTGATATGCTTGTCTTTGTCTCCCCTTAACTGCTTGAATTCCATTTTCTAGAACTGGAAGCGATCAACTATGGTGGCATTAGTGGTTCTTTGTAACATAGTTTCTGACCCAATCATCTGCATACACTCTAGGCCATACTTATCGGAACCCAATATATCTCATAACTCTTATAAAATATTTTTACAAAACACAAAACTATGATCGCCCTTAGCTCCTCTTTCTTAAGCTCCTTCATCATTTCTCAACCATGAGACCATTGTCTGTGACCAAAATCTTAATGCATAGGGGCTTAAATATCATAGCCTTCTATCCTCATAAATTCATTTGGAATAACTTTTCGAAAACATAAATTTTTGATGCCTTTCAATCTCCCCTTCCATTGGCCCTCTTTGTAATGTTCCTAACTAGGATAAACAGTGATATATAAAGAAAATAAACAACCGACACCCGGAAATGAGAAACAATCAGCAAACACCCATAAAAGCCATAAAAACACTACAAATAAGAATCCTCTTAGCCATATTATTAATTCTTTCTAGAGCAAGTATAATGGTAATGGCATGGTGCACCTAGGCTTGTCACAATGGACAAGCGTGAAAAAACCTAGGTGAGTAAACAACAGCCCAAGTGCTGCACAACTGTTGCTCCAAAGATGATGTGCACTACCCAGAAACTATATTGCCTACTGGAAAGGATGTGCTAGTAAGGTCCACCTCCCATGCTCAGAAAATGCTACAACTTTAGCTCTCCAGTCCTTAAGCAAAACCCACCAAAACTCAGAAAGAGTTTGGCCTAATTCAAACCCCTAGAATTTGACCCCTAAGAACCACGTCGTCCTCCTCATGGTGGGAAGTACGGCCTTCCTATAGCCGACTGGAATGACCCTCTAAATAACCTCCAAATTCTTAGATTTTCTCCTCTAAAGATTTCCCCACATCTTTCAGCTAACTCTAGCTCTATAGCTCCTTCCCCCAACTCCCACATGTGCCCAGTGATGGCCCTCTACGGAGGCCTCAATGACTGTAAATCAAGTTACACAAATGTAGCAAGCTCCTCATCCAAAACTCTCCCCAAAGGTTGATCCTCTACTGAAACTCAAACTCCCAAACTCTCCCAGCAAATTTTGCCTAGATGAACCCCCAAATAGCCTCTGCGTGTTCTAGAATTACGCACTGGTTGTATCAAAGGCTGAGTGATATGGTTGTAAACTCCTCTGGATCTCCTCCAATGTAGTATGAATTTCCTTCCTAGGGTGGCACTCGAGGTCCCCAGAAGAAAGGTTGAGTTTTCCACCTAGAAAACTTGATTTTAAACAAATGGTAACTTGGCTAAGAAGCTCAAGCAACATAAATGAGTTCGATAGACAAATGATGTCTTGGGTTTATGGAGTTCCTCCTCCTTATAATTTCATGGGACTTCCTTCGCCATGTGGGCCCTCTCCCTATCCATTTGACTTCCTCTCCAGGGCAATTCGAATTACCCAAGTGTCTAAGTGCATTTTTCCCCCACGTGGATGGCCCCCACCTCCCACTAGTGATGTAATTCATCCCCCCTTTTCTCCTAAGTTCCTAAGTGAAAAATGTATGGGCTTAATTTTTACCAAAAATAATTTAAAATTGTTGGAGACTAAACCTATTCCAAATATTTTTAGGAAGGGGCATTATAGTCCTCCCCTCCCAAATTTTTCTTTCCCTCAAGTAACCTCAATGCAAGATGCTCAAAAATGTGTTCACCCTCTCATGTGTCATCCTCATCTGGAAGGTTCTTCCATTGCACCCAAAACTCCCTGATTGTATGGCTCCTTAGCTTCCTTTCTTGAGTCTCCAAGATAGCCTCTAGTTCCAAAACCAAATGTCCCTCATCATCCAGTTAGAGTAACTCAATAATAGTAATTGTACTGTTGTTGTCACCTGTTGTCCCAACACCTTTTTGAGGCATGATACATGGAATATTTTGTGAATCCTTCTCCCATGAGGAAGCTCCATCTCGTAGGCCACCTCTCCAACTCGTCTGACCACCCTATATGGCCCATAGAAATGTGGTTGTAGCTTCTCGACCCCTTTTTTCTTCAAGGTAGATTATTTATATGGTTGTAGTCGAAGATACACCAATCCCCCCTCCTCAAAATGCCTCTCAATCTGGTGCATGTCAGCATACATCTTCTGTTGATTCTGGGTTGTTACTAAGTTGTCCTTGAGAGCCTTGAGAATGTCTTGGCTCTCAAGGATCTTATATTTGGCTTTTGGGGCCTGACTGTCTCCAAAAACAATGTTAGCAAAAGACAATGCATCATAAACATACAAGACATGGAAAGGGGTCATATTGGTATACATGTGATGGGTGGTGTTGCAATACTCACCCAAGTGCAGCCATCAAAACTAAGCCCTTTGTTGCTTGGTCACATAGTTCTTGAGGTACCCTCCAACCATTGATTAACTCGCTCAGTCTGGCCATCCATTTGTGTGTGATAGCTCATGCTATGGGTGAGTTCAATACCAACCAATCTAAAGACCTCTGCCAGAACTCTCCCATGAACCTGATGTCCCAGTCACTCACTATGTTCCTAGGAAGCCCATGCAAATGGAAGACTTCTCTGAAAAACACCTCTGCAACTTGTGAAGTTGAATATCGGTTCGGGATGGTGAAGAAATGAGCATACTTATTCAATCGATCAACTACCACATAGATGTAATCCTTGCATTGTAATAAAGGGAGCCCGGGGATTAATTCCATGGAGATACTCTCCTACTTCCCCTCGGGAATGGGGAGCAGCTACAATAACCCGGCAGGGTGGATCATCTCCACGTTTTTCCTCTGGCATGCCTCACACTCTTGTACATGCCTCAACATGTCCCCCTTGAGGCCCTTCCATGTGAAACACTCTCTGACTCCCATGTATATTTTTATGAACCCCTGATGTGCTGACAATGGTGAGTCATGTTCTGCCTAGAGCACTCTTTCCCTCAACCGCAAGCTTAGTACCAGGAATATGCGCCCTTGGTAATAGATGACTATAGAAATTCCCACTGTAGATCAACACATTATGCAATATACTAAAACACAATACAAGATCTACTTCTACAACACTTTGCAGAAGCTTAATCAAATTGAGCAAGATCAAGAGAACACATATAACTAAGAATGAGAAATCAATCACACATAACACAGAAGAAATAACTCGGGGAAAGCCTCAGACTAAAACCCCAATATTTTTATTATCATACAAGTGGAAACCTTGTTCAAGTTACAAAAAGAATCAGCTCTCAAGCTATCCTGCTCTCTCTGCAATCAAACAATACAGCTCACAGACTGAATAGACATAGTATATGTCCTCCTCAAGCTCTCCAAGCCTCCTATTTCCTTACACAATTTTTCATGGGGTCCAGTGAAGCCACATGTGTGAATTGGCCTCATCACACTCACTAAACCTGAAGAAGTAACTGTGCAATCCTTAAGGAAAGAATTATTTCTACATGCAAGGAATATTCACAATGGAATATTCTAGCAACTGATAGTACACAACCCCTCCATCTGATCTCAACTGCGTCTCTGTCTGAACTGGCATGAATGAGTTGTTTAGGAGAGAATACTCAGTTATCTAAAGTGCAATGGTTACATGCATGCAAGCATTAACTAATTGAACTTACATTAATTCAACAAATTGTTTGAATTAATCTAACTGGACTTGACTCAGATAACTGAGCCAACTAATTACAACTCATCCTTATCTCTTTAACTGATGGATAAATTCCTCAATTAATGGAGAAATTGTTGCATGTCCCCACATAGACTTCATGTTTGATTTTCCTTAACTAATTAACTCAAGATGAATTAATTAATTATTTTACAAACAGCTGCTAAGATAAAATTCGAATTTTACTTCACTATTTTAGTTTAGGGACTGACTAAAATAGGAAGGTATCCCGAAATGCTATTTATAGAATGTTATTTTTAGCATTTCCATTTTTTCATCCCTTGGTGTTATGTTCAACACTGGCTAAACTGCTAGTTATAGCAGTGTTATTTTTAACATTTCTATTTTTAGCATTTCTTGTTGCTATTTTCAACAATGACCTCATCCATCCTCTGGTAGCACTCATCTGTTTGTGCCCCCTCCAAGATCTTGCATGCCTGTTTGTCTTTAGAATACTCTACCAGTAATTGGGCCTTCCAATCGGAAAATCCACATGAACGAGAGGCCTGTGGGTCTCCTAGATAGGACATTAGTCACTACATTATGTTTACCCCACACATACTTTATGTCAAAATCATATGCCTACACCTTGCTGAGCCATCTCTTTTTTTATCATTGTTGACCCTAAATCAGTTACCCAACAAATATTGTCAGAATTTGGCCAAGGCATGCATAATGGCCAGCATCTCCTTTTCATATATAGAATATGACTTCTCATGGGGTAGGAGCTTCCGTCTCTTGAAATTAATGGGGTGACCATCTTGGGACAATACTACTCCAAACCCTTCTCCTAATGCATCACTCTCCACGGTGGAGAAGTTTGGAAGTGCCAACACTGAACAACTACTCATCACCTCCTTGAAGCAATAAAAAAATGACTATGCTCCATCTGTCCATGTGAAGTCCCCTTTCTTGGTGAAATCAGTGAGAGGGCTTTCTAACTACGAAAACCCCTTGACAAACTTCTGGTAATACATGTAGATGCCCAAGAATCCTCTCAGCACTGTTACATCTCTGGGTACCGGCTAGTCTCGAATAGCCTATATTTTCTCCTCATGTACCTTTACTCCATCTACGCCAATAATGTTCCCTAGGAAGAGCATCTCAGTCAGTCCAAACTCACATTTGGATAGTTTAGCATAAAACTGTTATTCCTCCAAAACACGCAACGCCTCCTCCAGGTGTTGGAGATTCTCCTCCCAAGTCTTGTTGTATATTAGTATGTCATCAAAAAACACCAATACAAACCTCCTCAACTGCCTCTGGAACACAAGGCTCATACAAGACTGGAAGGTTGTCGAGGCGTTGATCAAGTCAAAGGGCATAACCAAAAACTTGAAGTGCCCATAACGGCATCAGAAGGTTGTCTTGGAGATGTCCCAATCCCTCACCTTGATTTGATGGTACCCCGAATGCAAATATATCTTAGAGAAGTACTTGGCTCCTCTAATCTCATCTACCAACTCACCGATGCATGGTATGGGGTACTAGTTCTTTAATGTCTTCGTGTTGAGTGCCCAGTAATTGATGCACATGTGCAAGGTTCCATCCTTCTTCTTCACCAACACTACTTAAGAAGCAAAGGGATTGGAACTTGGCCTGATGTGGACTAATGCCGAAAACTCTTTGATGGCCTACTCAATATTGTCCCTATAGGCCTTGGGGTGCCTATAAGGGGTGGTAATTACTTCCTACACACTTGGATCCAACTCGATGGTGTGCTCGAATCCCCTGTCTGGTGATTGGCCTAGTGCAATATCCCCAAATAACATTCAGTATCTCTCTAATAGTGCATGTATATCTGGGGGTGGTGACTATGCATGTCCCCCGACCTCTGAGATGCTCAAATCTACCTCCCAAGTTATCTCTCCATGTCACAAATCTACCTCCATCCTATGCATTGATACTTTCTGTAGTGGGTACGAATGCATGCCTTTGAGGACCACCAGCTTACCATCTGACCCAATGAACTCCATCTCCAGCTTCTTCCAATCAGTGGTAACGCATCCGAGGGACTATAGCCACTGGATATCCATCATTATTTTTATTTTTGGCACATCTACCACAAAGAAATGGTTTTTCATTGAGTAGTTACCCATGGTCATGGTCAAGGTGGGAACATATCGAGTGCACTACATATTCTGGTCACCCAGCACTAGAATTTAAATGCCCTCAAACTTTGTTGTAGTGATGCCCCTCCTCTGAACCAACTAGGCATCAATGAATTTGTGGGTAGCCGCACTTTCAACTAATATTGAGACATGCTACCCCTGTATCGAAGGTGGTGGTGGTGGTCCCCTCTCTGTTGGACTCTCAACGTCTCCCACACCACACTCCATCTCCACATCATCCTCCTAATTGTTATCTGGGAAGATCTCGATATAGTGGTCATTGTCAACTATGAACCAATGGCCTGATGCTCAGGTCTCTCAACATGTAAAACACAGTTTCCTTCTCCTGATGTCCCTCCAAGTCTCATCATCCAGTTACCCACATCCTTGGGTTGCACTTTGTGGTGGGTTCCTAGTATCACTCCCCTTCTGAGGGTAGGGAGTGCATGTATGGAAACATGCTCGTGTCTTGGGGATGGCCCCCTGCAAAACTTTAGCACATGTCACTGCTTCCTCTAGTGTGGAGAGTCTGCGTGACTTCACCAGTCCATGCAAGGGCTTGAGTAGGCCCTCTATGAAGCTGTACACCCTCCGAGCATTTGATAGGTCTGGAACCATCATTGAGACTCAAAAATTCCAATATGTACTTCTCGGGATTACCCGTTTGTTTGAGTTGGGTTAACTCCCTAAAGTGAGCCTCAGGATCGCTATGATCAAATCACTCCATCACCCTCCTAGTGAAATCCTCGTTAGAAGTCATATTGGCATGCCCCAACGTAGCCAAGCCATGAAACCACCAATTGTGGGCCTCCCCTTTTAAGTGTAGCGTGGCCATCTTTATGGCTTCCATCTGTCATCCAGTTGAATTGGAGATAAGTATCCATCTCGTCTACTCAAGCCTGAGTTGTGCACTTGCCAGTGCCATCATATGTGGGGAAGTACATTCTCCCAATAGTACATAGCAACTCATAGCTCTGTGTGCCCTGTCCTCCATAGTTCTTTCCCTTCTCATTCTTCTTGAGCTTGAACAAATCTATGAAAGAGAGTGCCACCCTGAAGTCTGCTCCCATGGATTTCCACTCCCTGAACTGCTCTCCCATCAATGAAGTATCTTCGACCCCTGCTGGATCATTCTGCGCCAAAGGCATGAAAGAGGGAAGTGTAGCTCAATTTGGCCCACTAACTAATGGAGGTTGTGTAGTCAGTGAATGATGGTTGAATTGTTGAGCGGCCCCTGAATCTTCTCTAAAGAGAAACTCCCTATGAGTGCTTCTCTCCTAGTTTTTCATTTTGATCTCTTGCATTTCCTTCCGCCCCTTTGCTAAATCACTCAGTGCCTTCAAGTGGCTATTAAAGGCCATCTCCTCCCTGCTCTTGGGCTCTCCCATGCTCTCTCTACCACTGTATTTCCCATATCCTTCATATCTAGAGTGATCTCCAACTCCCTTTCTTGGCTCTGGTACCTCTGCCTTCTATACATAATATTATGTCGGTGCTCTTCACTCATAAAATAAATTTCCCACGTTTGAGCCAAGATCTGGGCTTTGATACCACTATAATGTTCATTACTAGGATAAAAAATGATATATAAATAAAATAAACAACCAACACCCAGAAATGAGAAATAATCAGAAAACACGCTTAAAAACATTGCAAATAAGAATCATCTAAGCCATATTATTAATTCTTTTTGGAGCAAGTACAATGATGATGGAATGGTGCATCTAGGCTTGTCACAATAGACAAGCATGACAAAACCCAAGTGAGTAAACAACAACCCAACTGTTTCACAACTGCTGCTCCAAAGATGATTTGCATTGCCCAGAAACTGCATTGCCTACTAGAAAGGATGTGTTGGTAAACTCCACCTCCCATGCTCAAAAAATGTTGCAACTTTAGCTCCCAAGTCCTCAACTAAAACCCACCAAAACCCAACAAGGGTTTGGCCTAATTCAAACCTCTAGAATTCGACCCCCAAGCACCATGTCCTCCTCCTCACGTTGGGAAGTACAACCTGCTTGTAACTGGCTTGAAAGGCCCTCCAAATCACCCCCAAATGTTGAGATGCTCCCCTCTAAGGCTTTCCCCACTTCTCCTGACTAACTCCAACTCTATATCTCCTTCCCCCAACTCCCATGTGCACCCAATGATGGCTCTTTATGCAAGCCTCAATGATTGTAAATCGAGCTACCCAAATGCAGCAAGCTCCTGGTCCAAAACTCTCCCCAAAGGTTGATCCTCCACTGAAACTCCAACTCCCAAACTCTCCCAGAAAATGCTACCTAGATGAACCCCAAGATATCCTTTGTGTGATCCCCTCTTACGTATTCCAGAAATACGCATTGGTTGAATCGAAGGCTAAGTGATATGGTTGTAAAATCCTCCCTCTCTCCTCCAGGGTAGTAGTAATTGCTTCCTAGGGTGGCACTCAAGGTCTCCTGAAGAAAGGTTGAGTCTCCTTCCTAGAAAACTTGATGCTAAATAGTTGGTAACTTGGCTAAGCAACTCAAGCAACACAAATGAGTTCGATAGAAAAATGTGCCTTGGAGTGGCGAGTTCCTCCTCCTTATAACTTCATGGGCCCTCCTTCCCCATATGGGCCCCTCTCCCTATCCATTCGACTTCCCATCCAAGGAAATTCTAATTGCCCAAGTGTCCAAGTGTGTTTTTCCCCCACGTGGGTGGCCCCCACCTTCCACTAGTGATGTAATTCATCCCCCCTTTTCTTCTAAGTTCCTAAGTCAAAAATGTATGGGCTCCATTTTTACTAAAAATCATTCAAAATTGTTGGAGACTAAACTTGTCCCAAATATTTTTAGGAAGGGACATTACACTCTTCCTATTTATCCAATGGGATCGTTTTTATGACCTTAGACTCAGCGCTTGGGTGTTAAATCCTTTCGGCTCCTATTGGGGGCCTATATCCCTTTGTAATTTGTGCTTCGCCTTTGATTCCTTTGATGGCCATGACCAATTACCACATGATTTCAAAGCCCCTTCCCCATCATAAGTTTTCAAATTGGAATTAACATTTGGGTTATGAAAACTCCCACTTCCAATGGGCTGACATCTCTTGGTGCTCCGCCCCAACTCTACGCCCTTAGTTATTTTAGGTCTATGTGACCAAATTCCACATGATTTCGGAGCTCCTTCAATCAGAGGTTCTTCCAATAAAATTTTCGATGGCCTTTTCCTCTAAAATTCTTTATAATGTTTGGGTTCTTGGCCTTGGTCTGAACCCTTAGTTCTATTGATTCTTCATGACCAAGTTCCAGTATACATTGAAGCCCCTCTTTATCAAAAGATTTTCAAAAACGAATTAAAAGTGTTTTGATGCCACCATCCTCTGAAATTCCTTTTATTCAGAAGAGAGAGAAAATTTCCCTAGGGTCATTGGATTTTCAAAAGTCTCCTTTGTATTTCCCTTTCCTCCAAGGTTTTGATGCTTTCCAAAAGATTCATTTGTTAAGGAGTTCTGAAACTCTGATGTTTTGATGGAATATGCTTCGAGGTCCCTCCTTGTTCTGTGTTACTGATCTTTTAGAATGCTTGTGACCAAGTGCCAACCTATATTTGAACCCCTCTCATCAAAAGCTTTTCAAAAAGGAGATTTAAAAGGGTTCTTATGTCACCGACCTCCGATAAAACGTCCTCTGATATGCCTTCCTACCAGTCTTCCAAATATTGACCTCTGATGTGATCGTGTCCTTAATTTTAGCACTCCTCTTTAAATCTCGGCTTTCCTTTTGGATTTGAAACATAGGATTTTGGTTTTGGCCTCCTCCTTGGAATTTTTGCACTTCGACTCCCCTTTTTGACCAACATTTGACCCCATTTAACACAATTTTAAAAAGGTATAGTAGGTGACAACGTTGGCTCCAATTGGGGATAGTGCCTTGCTAGCAAGGTGATGAGAACCTACAGACTAGTAGCCTTCTATCCATTGGGAATGGAGTCATTTTATACAAGTATATAAAAACAAAATCAAAAACATCAAAAACTTACAGAATTATTGGTATCTAAAATGGCTCAAATGTATGTACAATGGATAAAAATGGACCTCTTAAACTGCCTCTTCATGGGCATCTCAAGCACTTTACCATCTAAGTTTTCCAACAAGAAAGTATTTTTCCCCTTTGCCTCAACAATCTTGAAAGGTCCAAATCATAAGGGATTGAATTTTCCATGTGTTCCTTTATCTTCTTGTCTAACATCCCACCTGAGCACCAAATCCCCTAGTTGTAAGGTTTTGTCTTTCACCTTTCTGTCAAATACAACCTTCATCTTTTCCTGATATTGAATCAGATTCTAAGTCACCTCCCCCCTAGTTTCTTGAAGTTCTACCAACTGATTGATCCTCTTGGTTAGAGAATTTGTCTCTTCATCAAGATCCTGTAGAATTTTGATCACTGGAATCACTAGTTGTATAGGTAAAATTGCATCTTTCCCATACACTAATTCAAAAGGAGATTTCCCTATTGACCTCTTGGTAGTAATTCTATTGGCCCATAGAGAAAACTTCAGTTGTGAATCACAATTTTTCTAATTTTTTGATATTGTCTTCTTAATAATCTGTTGGGCATGGAATCCCCCCCACGACATGTTTTGGGGCTCAAAGCCCAAGTTTTGAGTTGATATTGTTGTAAAGCTCTGCGAATTACGAGTGTGAAATGAATGTTAGAGTCATAGGGTTGTCTGTCGTAGTTTTGAATGTAATGTCGGCCTTCATGTCCATCTAAGTTGTAAAGACAACATCATCTAATAAAGGATGGACATGAAGGGTCTTAGAGATTAAGTCATAGTGTGAAGTGTGTCTTGGGTTGTAGAGTAGGAAAAGGCTCTGAAGCTAAGTGCACAGAGGCCTAGTAGAGTCTGCAGTTGAGTGCATGGACCCCTGTAACTGAGTGCACAGGGTAGAGTTGAGTCTGTAACAGGGAAGACATTAATAAAGAAAGGTTTTGTTTCCAATTCTCTATATCTATTTTGAGTTATTATATGTTTGATATCATTTGTGAATATATTGTTTCTTTACTACGCGCACTTGTACGAATTGTGAATATTTTTAAGTATAACTGAAAGCATATAGATAAGCTAAGTTAATCAACTAATATTAGATTACTAGTAAGGACTTGGGTAATAACATTGTTCGGCCCTCAAGTAGGGTTGTGTGGAGGCAGCATCTCAGGCTGTGAAGCTTAGGTAAGTTCACGTAGCGACATCCGCACAGGGTCAAACCGCGAACCACTTGTACTCATTAGACATGTCCAGGGTACGGAAACTTGGTTCTAGCACCCTCCCATGCTACTTCGAGTGAGACCTCAGTCTGTCCTCTATGGACTATTGCTGAAAGGGCCAGTAGTACTGAGATTTGTTTGGCTAAATCACCTCTGAACCTGCGTCAGGCCCTAACAAGCCAACAAATGGTTCTGTTGGCAAGACGGGGATTTGCATAAGCGATGTCTAATGTCGTGTCACTGGAATCCAACAAAGAAAGAAATTTTTGAATTGAGGCTTCTGTGATTCATAATGGTTGAAAGAGTAGCTTCGGCGTAAATCACATGTAAACAGACATTTGTCGACGCGTTTTGAACCAACCAGTGTGGTTCATCGTCAGGACAAGTTGAAGAAACAAATCCAATGTAGCATGTTAAAACATGTTATGCTAGATCTGTTTCTTCAACTTGTCCTAACGATGAACCACACTGGTTGGTTCGAAACGCGTTGAAAAATGTCTGTCTACATGTGATTTACGCCGAAGCTACTCTTTCAAAGAAAGAAATTGAAAAGTGGTTGGATAGAAAGATTCACGAGTTTTCAATGTAAGAAAATAGGAATCCACGAGTATCAAAGGAATAGCGGTTAGAGCACTACATGTATACAGAAATCCATGAAATTTGCTTTGCATCTTTCCCCTTTGAGTTGTATGAGTGGATCACGAAGCTAGCTGACAGTCACAGAAGGTGTAGGCCCGACAAACCAATCGTGTGGACTCCAGAGTTGGTGCATAGACTAGAAGTGTCGGAATATAAGATCGCGCACATTGTGGACCATTGGCTTGATTGAATCATAGGAGGGTTTATCATCGAGTTTGCGGTAGATACATCAGTCAGCTACAGTGAAGAAGAACGACGCTTCCTCAAAAGGTTGCGAGGTAAGTATATTAAATCTTTAAACACTTGGATTAAAATTCTACTGTGTGGAAAGAATGTTATGGGAATAAATTTATGTTTGGGGCTATGCGAAGTGGGAGAATCTATAGAAATAGAGGTAGTGCAGAGATAGAAAATATCCCCTTGATTTTGCCTCAGCGAGAAAGCAAGGAAGAGCTCGTGAAAGTTTCTCTGAGAAGCGCGATCAGCCTAATAAGGCAGTGAATTCTGCACATACCACCCCCACCTACACCGCCAACGGTTTCACCATCGTCACCTCCATCTCCGCCCACACCACCTCTGCCACCACCATAGTTCAGTATGGCAAGCACAATAAAGTTGTCGGTATTAAAAGGAGTAGGGAACAAAGATCCGGACCAATTTTGGTTCGTGGTAAAGGCTGTATGGGAAGCACAAGGGGTCATGGATGACAACATAAAGAAGGCAACATAGGTAAGCGTGTTACAAGATCGTGCATTGACGTGGTACATTAAGCAGTCTAATGACAATCTGAACGCAGGGATCACAGATATCCAACCTGCGCTGAACAAGGAATTTAGTAGGCCAAAACTGGAGACACAGTCAATTATTGGGTTTAAGGAAATCGTGATGCTTCCAGGTGAGACCCCTTGGGAGCTAGATTAGAGACTGAAGGGAATGATTCACGAAGCCAACATGACCTTGACAGACGAGCAGCATCGCGCATGGTTTGTAGTGTCATTAACACTGCATCTAAGAACAGTGTTGTCACAGTGGAATTTATCCACCCAAGTCGAAGTGTTGGAGATTGAAATGAGGCTACACGAGACCCCAATACAAGATCCTGGCCTGGGAGTCCAACAAATCCATGTGCAATTGAATAATTTGTGTCTAGAAATGTAGAATCTAAAATAGGACAGGACAACTCACCCAAAGGTGCGCGAGGAGGTATGGTGCATAAAATGAAAGTGACAGGGACATGACAAGGACCATTGTCCAGTCTTCACAAATTAACTGGTGGGAGGAGGGCCAATGCCATTAAGACCAGAGGCACAAGTAGGACCGAGCATGGCACCTGTATTATGGTGCGCGATTTGTCAGATAGGAGGAAAACATACAACGGATAATCATCATCTATTACAGAAGTATACTCAAACGTCCCAGCAATTGTTCTGTAATTTTTGCAGGTCTATAGGCCATGATGAGCACACTTATAGAAGATATGAACTATTGATGGATTGTACCCCTACCTATAGGGTGCATACCAAAACACAAGCCCTCAATCAAAATGCAGGGATGGTGTGCACTGGATTTCAAAGGTGCAGACGAGGTCAAGGTGGAATGGGACTAGGAAGGGGTTGTGAACAGTTGATTTGCTACAATTACAGAGGGCCAGGGCACTATTCCTGTGATTATACAAATCCAATGAGAGCATCATGTTTATATTGTACCCAATTTGATCATGAGACAGAGGACTACCCTACACTGATAGCAAGGTTGCGCGATAAAGGAATACTCTAGCCTCCCTCGACTCAAAACCTACAAATGATGAGATTTGAGTCACACGAAGATGACCCGAATGTAAACATAGTGCTCCGAAGCAGTATCACAATAGATGACAAAGGTAAGTAGCTTGAAGAAAGTGCATGGGTTCGCAAGCCCCCTACAAAGGAACCTAAATTTTATTTGGAGCACGCAAAGGAGAAATTCATGGAAGCTAAGAAGAGCTTCACGGAGGCCTCCACTTCAAGTAGTAAGAAGCAACAAGAACCAGAGATGGATCCTTCAATGCTCACTACCTTTATGGAGACATGCATGAAGATATTGCATGACAGTAAAGTGGTGAAGGGACTGCAGGAACTTATCACTAGGTGTGCGAGGTCAGGAGAACCACGCGTAGTCCAGAAGCTCGGGAAACATACATCAAGAACAAGAAGGGAGATGAGATTGACTGCACAAATTGGGGAGTATAAAATGGATCAAGTAATTCTAGATCTAGGATCAGATGCAAATGTACTGCCAAAGCAGACATGGGATCACATGGGTAGGCCTGCGTTGCAGTGGTCTCCTATTCAATTGCGAATGGTGAACCAACAAAAGATCCTACCCATGGGAAGATTGCGAGTAACGGTGGATATTGAAGGTGCAAGTACTCTTGCAGATTT
Organism: Pinus taeda; assembly: GCA_000404065.3. Classification (NCBI taxonomy): domain Eukaryota; kingdom Viridiplantae; phylum Streptophyta; class Pinopsida; order Pinales; family Pinaceae; genus Pinus; species Pinus taeda. Next base: position 51,318 of record APFE031686351.1, read on the forward strand.
CAAAGTTATAGAGATTGTTGATGACAGAAATCCCTATCCCATGCTACTAGGAATAGATTGCGCACCGATATGAATGGGGTGATAAATCTCAAGAAGCGCAAAATGATTTTCGAGAAAAAGTCACTACGCGTAGTGGTACTGCTAGACCCTGTGGAAGGAGCATGCTACACAGAACTGGAGTGTGACGATGATAGTGATGAAAATCTCAACTATATCTACAAGATAACCATGTGAGAGTAAGATTGGGTGAATCCAATAGCAAATGGCAAGATTTCACGGGATCGCAAAAGCTCCTGCACGTCGGATTCAGATGAGGAAATAGAATGATGGCAGAACTGGCTACACGAGGTAACCACGCTAAACTAAAACATAATGATAAGGTCACTACATGTGTAGCAACAGAGGCAAGGGATCTACATATGTATGATGAGTTGATCGGGGTGGATGAATTATTGAACAAATTTGAAAGAGAAGTGCCAGAACAGCAGTAGTTCGATGCTCTGAAATGGGCACTCTGTGCTACACTCACAAGGTGGTGGGGTACGCACCAGAAGAGTTTTGAGGACTGGTGCGAATGCATAAAAATGATGCGCCTACAATTTGGGAAGCCTCAAATGTGGATGGAAGCTAGGCATGATGGATGAAACATCTTGTGCACCCACCTTTCCAGATGGGCACAGGCATATGGTATGCAGCACACACCAACGCACATCGCTCTCACGATAGGAAATAGGAACAAACAGAAGCAGGAAAGACAAGTGCACGAATGAAAAAGTATGATAAGACAAAGTGCGCCAAAGATAATCCATGGGGAAGCCTTTGACAAGGTGTGAAAAGTGTTGAACAGGGTCCACCATGTGAGACACACTAACTAGGACCTGTGCGTACCAACAATTCGATGGGCCTATAAGACCATGTGTAAAACTTTGACCGTGAAAGCACTTCCAAATGAGAAGTACGAAGCAGGGGCTGTAATCCCTGTGAAGCATGTGAAGCTGAATCCACGCATAATAGCACCCATAGATACGACGGTCTGCAAAGTTCGGAATGAAGAAATCACACAGTTGCAAAAAACATAACATATAGGACTTGAGGAAGAAATCCGACATGGAAATTTTAGACTCTGCGAACTTGAAAAAGATTGGGTACGACTAAGGTAGAAAAGTTCTTTGATGGACGCGGAGGTCAAGAAGCTGGATGATGAAATAAAGGAAGCATTTCTCGTCGAAAAACCAAGAATTGTAAGGCAAGGTGAGTACGATCGTACTAACAAATTGGATGACTATCATCGTGAACTAGTTAGTCTGCTACCGTGGCTTGGACCACATATCGCCAAACGAAGTGACCAAGGTAGCATGTTGCAAGTAGTAAACTGCATGGTACTAATCACAACAATAAAAGGTGGGGATTCTCTGCAAACCATGGTGGAGGACGGGATGGAGCCCCGCACAGGTGGTATGACCACTTGACTAGCCATAGGAAGAACAGTCTTAGTGCTCCAGGCAGTTGAAAGGGAGCGCAGGACTATAAACTATTCTTCTTGGGAGCTGTGAGATATTAGAGATGCGCGCAGAATCAAAACGTCACAAGGTTTGCGATCCCACACGGGGGGCTGCGCTGCCACACGGGTTGGTTGGGAAGTGACCATTGAGGTCACTATTCATGATGGGATGTGCATTTTGAGGCCAAATGGAGTGGACGGTGGGCATTTAAGATGCGAGTTATGGGAAAGATTTGGAAAAATATGCCGCCAAGAAAGCATTAATGGCCCAAAATTAGGGGGAACGGTTGAATTCGAATTCAAAAGGTGCTATAAAACAAAAAGAGTTGGCTAGCGAACAACACTTGGTCATTTGAGAGATGAGCATCTGAGCATAGCACTAAGCATTGAGAGCTGAGTGATAATTGAACCCCTAAGTTCGTGAGTGACAGAATACAGCCTAGAGATGATGACGGCCACTAAGGATGGATTGGGAATTGAAGAGGTAACCATCGGCGAGGCCACATAGACCAAAATGGTGGAGGATGTTCCAAAAGGTGTCAGGATTGTGACAGAAATCCCCAAATCACCATGAACACCGAGGCCCAAGAAGGATAAACAAGCAATGGTTCCAGTACGGGTGTCCTCGAGGAATCCGCAACATAGCAAACTAACCATGGCAGAGAAGGGGAAAGCAATCACAATATAAACAGACGAGGAAGAAGAAGACATGAAGGCCCTGATTTCCACAGAAGAAAAAGAAGAAGACATGGAGGGAAGACTAAAGTGCCAGAGGATCTGGATGAAACCAAGAGTCTACTCCAAACCCCGCTCCTCCCAGATGACATCTTGTTTGAAGGCACGCACATAGGCCACGTGCCAACCATGAAGTTCGAATATTGGGACCTCGCTGACCATGAGAAGTTCCCCCATTTGGAGACAATGAATCTGATGAAACAAAACAATGTGGGGGTGGTGACAATGCTCGAGCTGCGGAAGTGGTTGTGCAGTGTGGAGAAGGCCAGATTACTAAACTTACTATGGGTACCACATTTCCACCGCACAACAATCACCATTTTCTTCATCAAGCAGATGCTCTACCTGGTGCATGATGGTTACCTATGGCTGGATGAGCCTATCCCCATCATGGTCGATCTAATTCACCGCATCTCTCGGCTTTCCTACAAAGGAAAGGGCCTCGTGACCATAGTTGAAGGAAAGGGCAGCGATTTGGCCCTTAAGGAAGCCATGAAGACCAAATATAAGCTGGAGAAGAAGAAGAGGGGCTATGCTATCTCTAGCATCAACGACAAAGCGGGGCCGTGTATCCACTCAAATCTTCGTCGGAAAAGTTATGAGAAAGTGTCGCGCTGATGAGGTATCAAGCACCGCTAATCGCACTAGCTGAGCAGTGTACGGAGGGGGTCCAGTTCAACTGGTCTGAATTCCTCTATGAAGAATTTTTTATGAACTGTCACGAAGCCCAAGAGTAGGGTAAAACCTTCCACTATTCGTGGTTGCTATTATCCATATTCCTCGTAGCAGAAGAACTACCACAAGACAGTCAATTCCCCAACATCGACAAAGAACTACCAAAGGTCATGAAGAATGCTTCGCTCTGGGCCACAAAGGACGTGAAATGGATCTGCTACACCAAGATCTTCTCAGTGCTCATGGACATGAACATCTAGATGTGGATCAACCAGAAGCTGCGCCTGTCACCCACTATGTACAATAGTCTGCAGAATTTTGCAGATATCAAATTTGATATGCATAACAGTTATATCAAGGCGTGAAAGGATACGGTGAATCCGTGGACGAAGCTACCATTTGTAGCCACTGACGATGCAATTTTTCTATCTTGGAAACATGGCCTCCTGAATGGCACACCCCAGATCTGGCAGAACTGGAGAAGGCAGCAGCCCAGATGAAAAAGGACGGTGCCAAGCTGTGTGTCACTCAATTGGCAGAGAAAAGGTGGAATGAAAAAGCATCAGCTGAGGTAAGGGTAGTGCAAGAAGCGGTACAAAAAGCCACGGAGCAGAAGAAGGCTGCAGAAGCAGCAATAGCAGCATAGGCAGCAGAGGCAACAACAGCATAGGCAGCAGAGGTAGCAACAACATAGGCAGACGAGGGCCAAGAAACGTCCTCAGTGCAAGAGGTAGAGGAAATAGAAATAGCAGAAGGGAGCATAGACCCAGGGGCCGCGTCCACACAGTTAAAGTGCCCACACATCGCAGAGAGAGCAGGACCAAGGGAAAAGGTCAAGGCTGTTGAGTATGGAGCATGATTGTTTAGACGTCTTTGTTTCAGCACAATGTATACCCCAGGAAGTTTGTACACCTCCCCACGCGATGAGGTGCGAGGGGACTTGTTCCCCCCACAGGGGTTCGGGGGGGCCGATCCGCCCCGGTTGGGGGGTCCGGGGGCCAGCGGTCCCCCGGCGGGGGTTCCAGGGGCAGCGGCCCTGAAGCTAAAAATAGATGTAAAATCACCTTGTAAAAGTACAATAATTTCTAGTCAATTTGGGCCATTCATTAGGCAGATGATCTGACGATAGAACTTATGTTTATTTTAGGGTTTTTTGCCCTAGAAGGCAACCCCTCTCTTTGTATGAGGGCATTGTATTTTAGGCTATGTAATAGATTTCTATTCTCCAA